>JAGDQP010015810.1:27460-41870 GCA_022664845.1 Lepisma saccharinum | reverse complement strand
TTAGAAGAAACGAATCTTCGATTCTGAGATAGTGGTCTGGAAACTGGATTTAGGTTCTGAACTTCTGATCAACCATTCATTATACCATTGAAGTTCAGGAAGAAAGTATTTGTCGTTTGGAAGATATTTGTCAAGAAAGTTAGTCTCGATTTGTACGTATGTATCTGAATGTTTTCGTAGAGAATGAATTCGATCACTACTCATACAATGTGGACTATGTAGAAGATAAACACAGTGTGTGTTGATTTTCTCGGGGTTCTCCCGTTTCCTCCATTTTTTTCATTCCACCAGTACATCTCATCGCTATCTATTCGATCTGAGCCAAAGCTGCCTAAAGGCCTTAAAAAATCAAATTAAAATCAGGGAAGATTTCTGTTCTAACAATTAATCAAAAAATATTTTTTTTATATAGAGACAAATTATCATACTACATTCGGAGAAACTAATTATCCTGACGTTTCAAACTTATTTATGGCCCTTAGGCATCTCAAGTTGAGGCAAGGATAGGGTAGTGGAAAGGAAGGTAGTTGGCTAGGGCCTAGTTAGTAGGTAAATTCCCGCATTTACCTCGTATGCCTGAGAAAAAAAATGCGAAAACTTTCTTCAGAACGGTCGGCCGCTGGTATCGAACCCAGGACATCCCGAATAAAAAGTCAACGCTCTACTGGCCGTTCAGTTTGACATAGTATTTGCAAACAGAGTTTATCACGAAATCCCAAACATAATATTTTTTTTTATTTGTTTCATTCCGTCTGTATGCTCCCCTCTACTAAATCAAAGGAAAATCATTTGAATGAGAAACAATTGAGTCTCAACAGACAGCACTCTGACCACTGATTCCTTACTCAGAATGGAGACATAATTCAGAAACCAATACCGCGATTGCATGCTCCGACATTCAGGATCAGACAACAGGAAGCGTGTAACTGTATATACACAAACGTTCTACCCATCACAATATTGCATCCTTCCAGGAACGTCAAAAGAATGTGACGTGCAATTTTGTGTTTGGCTTACCCTGTACTTTAACACAATCAGAATGTCAGCACAATTATACTGTGCGCGAGTTTTCTCGGGGTACTCCCGTTTCCTCCCACTTTCTTCATTCCACCAATTCATCCCATCATTATCCATATGACCTGAGCCATAGTTGCCTAAAGGCCTTAAAATATAATTCAAATTCAGCACAATTGTAAACGTTTAAAATTCATTTCTAACATTATTCTAATCCAGGTTTTGATCATCACTGATGAAGCTATCAGGGAAATAGTGTTGTGATATAAAGGTGATCTGTAGCAGTAAACCTAAATTTGTGAACTTGCAACTTGGATTTTCTCTTTCGCCTGATATTATTATAACTATTAATTATGAAAAGTGAATTTTCTGCAAAGATCAAAAGGTTTGACAAATTTCTGGTTACGTGATTTCCTTAAGTCACTATGATAAACTATTAGTGAGAAGATAATCACCATTTGGCTATTTTCTTTATCTTATGATGTTCAAATTCGTTAATGACAGAGCCTAGAAACATGAAATAAACGTCATTTGGAAGTCCTTACAAAGAGGAATGTAACATTTCAGTAGAACCTTCAACACCACGATCCTCTTCACTTTTTCGAAATTTCTCATTTTGCTAGGTGAAATAGATATACAAATAAATTCTCGTAATAACAAATGCAAACCTAGGTAGGCTATACCTCATGAGGTCTTAATGTCGTATGCCTATCTTTCACAGCAAAAGATGTTTTTCATTTACAGAAGACATCATAATGAAAAGAAAATAGCGTCTGGTTTTTCGCCTCTTGGGCAAGTTAGATACTGGGGATAAGGTTGTAGCCATTATTAAAAAGCAAAGGGTAAATCTCAGAAAGATAGTTTCATTCTGAACAATGGTTATTACGTAAAAGTAGCACCATGTTACTCACCGGACTGTATGGTTGGTCTAGAGTTAAAGTTGGGCTTGTCAGCCAGTCTCCGAAGTATGTATAGTAGAGTATGCTTATAGTAACTTGTATTATTAAGTCTTTTCTCCTTTGTGTCTGTTGTCATATACCAGGTGTATGCATAAGTTTTTGCCGTTTTTTTGGTAAAGAAAACACGTAATTTTCAAGGGAAATTAATTTTGTTTTATTCAAAATATTGGCCATCAGCTTCTACACATTTCGCCCACATTTCAGGTAATTGATGCATAGCATGAAGGAAAAACTGCTTGTTTCTTGCGGCAAATCATTCGTCGAGCCATTTTCCAACGTCTTCGAAATTGCTGAAGTGCAATGCGTGCCCCATTGATGCGAAGAGGTGATAGTCAGATGGCGCCAGGTCTGGGGAGTACGGCGGGTGCGGAAAGATGTCCCATCCAAGCGATTTCAAGGTGTCTTTCACTGGTTTTGCTGTGTGAGACGGCGCATTGATGTGTAACACACTCACTTTGCCATATCTTCGGGCCCATTCCGGTCGTCTTTCGATCAATGCGTGATTTAAATTAATCATCTGTTGGCGATAGCGTTGTGCATTAACGGTTTCGCCGGGTTTCAAGAGTTCATGATATACAATACCACTCTGCTCCAACCAAACACAAAGCATGGTCTTCTTGCCGAAGCGATTTGGCTTGGTGTTGAAGGACCGGCTTCGCCAGGTGAAAGCCACGAATTTTCCTGCTTCGGGTTTTCAAAATAAATCCACTTTTCGTCACCCGTCACAATTCGATACAAAAAAGATTTTCTTTCGTGGCGTTGAAGCAGCATTTAACAAGTGACTGTGATTTTCCATTTAACGTTCATTCAAATCATGTAGGACCTATTTGATCTTCCGCATTGCTCGTAAACGTCTGCTGATTGTTTCTTGTGACACATTTAATGCTTTTGCCAATTGCTGTTGAGTTTCAGTTCCGTCATCCTCCAATAACACCTGCAATTGCTCGTTTTCGCACTTTTGTGGTCTACCAGAGCGCGCACTGTCTTTCACATTGAAATCACCACTTTTAAATTGTCGAAATCATGTCTCACCTGTTCTAATCGATGGAGCATGTTCACCATATGTTTCTACCAGCACACGATGACTTTCAACAGCCTTTTTCTTTTGATTAAATTAGAAAAGAAATGCGTGACGCAAATGTTCTTTTTCAGGCACAAACTTCGACATGATCACTGAACGATAAAACAAAGACGCTAGTGTTTGGCGGACTCAACTTGTGTGTTTGTAGCTTAATGTCATACGACCAAAATGACGTATGTGTCAAATGAATACGCTGCTTACTTTTCGCTGGCGCCATCTCTTAGATAAACCGGAAACTACTTATGCATACACCTGGTATATCCTTCTATATATTATACTCACTTTTACTCTTTTGGGGAGCTGAGGAGCTTACTCAACTACATGGGTCAGCACTTCTCTAGCTGATGGCCATGTAGTCTGAAGCTCCTGTTTTTCCACTCATACAGTCCGGAAAGGTTTCTGCACTATTGACATAATAACTGACTTACGTTAACAATATTTTACATCACCACAAGTTACATATACTTGTTATGTATTATTTTATACATGAGTAAGCGTCTTCCGCTTTTCTATTTGTCTCTTTAGGTATTTGTTACCTGTTGCGATTTATAATAACATGCAATACAAAAGTTCACTTGATAGTAGTTTTGTTGTCAATATGAATGTCTTTCAATAAATGTAGATACAGTCTTGGGATCGACCAATATCCTTGACATTCCCCCCACCAAAAAAGAAGTTTCGTATAGAGACAATGTTTTTATACAAAATTCGTCCTCAATCTATAATTCATATGTATTCACCATCCACCATATTGTTCAGATATGGCACCACCACCGTCGACTTCTGTTTGGTATATATATAAAAATGTATATTCTCGTAACACTATCACCACTATCACTATAACACACGTATAGGTTATATATATATATATATATATATATATATATATATATATATATTTATATAGATAAATAAATAGAAAAATACATATCACCATATTTGAACACTGGGGAAACTATTTGAACACTGGGGATCGATGTTCTTGGGATCGTCCTTGGATCGATGTTCTGCATGTGCTGCTTAAGTTGTTGCGCTGCTGTCTTGCCAGGATGAAGTTCCTAATGTTCTTTTGAATGCATGACGCATGTCAGCCTGGTGAGGCTTTGTTTTATGAGTGCATGGCGCTCTTGTTTATACTAGGTATGAGAGGAATTCATTAGAGGACATATCCTCTACAGAAAAGATGTATGATTTCGTGGGATTTTTAGGTTTGGGATTTTCTAGCTGTACTTTTGTCTTCTTTTAAAAAACTGGTATAGTTGGAGGTGAAGAAGATGGCATAATTGTCATGGGAGTGGAAGTTACATATGAGACTTGTGATTTGTCACACAAAGAAATACGTGTTTTGTATTCGTGTCCTTGGTCCGAAAAAGAAGGAGGAGGGACGTCATAGAAATGTTGATCTGAAGAAGAAAGAGTAGCAGGAAGACATATAGTACTTAATTTAATAGTTGGATGTTCACTTTGAGATCGCCTATTACTATCACTTCTGTGGTGTTTATATTTACAAAGTTTTGTAAAAATATATGCCAGAATAACTAGTATAAGACATGTAAGACTTATTGCCATAGCTAATAAAGCCATTCTTAACATAGTTCTCTGAAAATAGAGAAACATAAAAAAAACTTAGTGCCTGGCGTCTACTAAAATTTTAATCCTTTTAGATACTACACAAAATACATAACCTAATGCTATGGCTATTACCAAAAACAATACTACTACAATTATAATTATAAGAATATTCGTATATGATAAATCAAATTCTAGGGGTTGAATTCACTTGTCTTGAATTTTAATGGAATTCAACTGGGCTGTTAATTTATCTAATTGACGAATCGTAGAATTTTCAACAAGTGTGGGAAGTAGTTCCGTGTTATTTAATACCAAATGATGAGTAGCTATTTGTATTTGCATTTTAGAAGGTAGGATCATATCCTTGAAAATTACATGTTCAAATTCATTATAGTGAAAGAAGAGTGAAGCATTATTAGTATTTTCGCAAGGTTTACTATGAGAAATTCCCGTTTCGGTTCTATAGGTTCTATAAAAGGGCACTAATGATAAAAGTAAAATACCAGCATCTGTATACCTATATACGTATTTTGCATTAGAATCAAAGGTTTGAAGTTGACATGAAGAAAACGTATGATTGTGTACCAACTCTGTTATGCAATTCGCTTTTTGTGAATTTCTGAAACCATGTGGTTTGCATACATATAAGTAATTTTCAAATGAACAAAATTGTTCTTCAATTTCGAGAAGCTCGTTACCTGAAGTAAATACAAAACGAGGCAAGGAAATAGTTGTATGAACTATTTGATATAAAAATCCCAAATTTATAACTTGAAGAAGCGTGGACATAGAATTAGTTTTAATTAGCGGCACTTGCAGTAACAAATCTACATTCTTAGTTAGAAAATTAAAAGAAACTAGAATTTTTTTTGAAACTGTGTATAATAGACCTAAGTCATACTTGTATATCGTGTCTCTGAGTAGTTCGTGTTCTGAAACGAATTTCAAAGCGTGATTTTCTGCTAAAATTTGTGGAGACAGTTTATTTGTAGAAATGTGAGACATGAATTGCGTAATTTTACTCTGTGCCAAATAATGAACATATAGTGCCGAAAGTTGACGGTTTCTTGGGCGAGAGTACAAAAGGATTTTAATATATGAGTCTGCATTCCCAAAAATGTGTTTTTAATTTGAAGAACCACGTTTCTAACAATCGTAATTTCTTGAGTAATGCTATCTTTCATATTATTTATCTCTGTAGTCAATAGATTTCCATGTTGTCTTAGCTGTTCTACCGATGAAGCTAAAAAAAACATCGTTGTTGAAACATATTTGTCAAAGACAAACCAAACGATCCGATCCCCAATAAGAAAGAAAGAAAGTTTCTCTTAGTGCGTGTTATTCACACAAGAAATAGTTTGGGTGGCTGAAATTTTGAAGTGACAAGGAATGGCATCTTCAATATTGCGGAAGAATGCCTTTTCAAGGTTCTTAATTTCTTGTCTAATTTCATTCCATGCAACACAATTCTCTTTAGATGGGTATGTTATTTGTAAATTCAGGTTATAACGAATCGCTATGTATATATCCGTACGAGAATTCACTGCCAAACCATTGTTCGTTAATGTCGCTCCAATTTGCTGTAGGATTATTTCGTGGAATTCGCTAGGATTTAATGCCGTAGAAAAAGCTAATATTTGTATGGAAGCTGCTATTCCACTTTATTCTTTTCCGTCTAGAAAAAAAGAAAAGAAGCCAAATTTAGCATTTCGAATTCATGCTATCCCTTCTTTTTTTTAAAAAAAAATCAATGATATTTTGCTATAAAACCATACAGTTCTATACTACTATATTAAAAGTAAATGGTAATGGTTTCTTGTTAAATCTAAAGTCTATAATACGAGCTACCTTGTAAAAATGCTAGCGTAGTATATTTGCTACTAATTGCTATATGCTTGCATATGAAAAACATAAAGAAAAAATTAAAAAGCATTACTCATGGTTCGAATAACCATTTTACCATAAAGCATCTCTGCTAATAAGAGAAATAAAGAGCTTTGCTCATGTCATTTCTTAAAAATGGCGAATAGGGAGGCTGTAATACAGGTCTATCTCGTCGATGAAGAAATTGCACGTTTCGTTGCATCCTTTGAAAATGATGATGTCGTTAAGGAGATTTTCGCGGCCTCCGAAATAATAATAGTACGTAAGTATGTTGAGAATGTAAGTGAAGATTTTGAAAATTTGCGTGCGTGCATGCGCGGGTCCGAGCGTCGAATGCGACGACAAATTTACGAATGCTGAGGCTTGCTTGCCGGTTTTTAAAGCACGTATTGTGGGCAACAGTTTGTACTGGTGGTTCCTTTGAGGTAAGTTTACTTTGTAAATTCTTTACTTACTAAAGTATGTATTAAGCTTGTATTTCCTATTTTACTCTGATGTTCGTTATATGCTTGTAAAAAACACATATCATTGGTCGTGTTTTATGCTTATAACGTGTTACAATTGTAACATAATTAACAGGGGAGGTTGAAGTGAATTAGCATAATTTTACCTTGACTTTACCCATTCTTTTGTGTGAGTCACTGTTTATAAACTAAGGACTCAGCCAATTATATATAAAAATATACTTATATAACTAAAAATAAATAATACATTAAAATAACCATTGTTCATAGCAAAATACCTGTTCTTAAAAAAAAATTGGAGCTTTCCTTAACATATAACAAAATATGGAAGTAAATAACACAGTTCCCAGAAAAATACTTTAACGCGAGTAAAATAATATGTATTATGCTTGTTATTTTTATAATCACATAACCTTAACGGAAACTGGTATATTTCTATAAGAGAGGGCAGCCTTTAAAGTATAAAGAAAATATACCTCTAACCAAATCGATAAATGATTCAAAAGTATGGGAAAGTTTGGAAAAGCATGTCATTTCCTCCAATATTTTGGGCAAATCAGTATTCCATTACAGTCGGGAATAACTCGACTGTTCTTTGGAATCATCACTCGCAATAGCTAGGTGCGTTGATAAAACAATAATAAAATATTAAAAACCTGAAGAAAATATGACTGGTTTGAGTCCGTTCAGCCATTTATTCATTTTTTGTTCATTTTCTTCCACTGTTGTGTTTTCTATACCGATTTTTTTTAAATAAAGCACATTTTGGTAGTATGGACGTAATCTTTGTATAGCAATATCTTTGATGATCCAGTTGCCACTTTTATTCTGCATGCGAACTTGATAAGAATTACTGTGAAGTTTCTTAACCACTGTTCCCGGTCCGTGAAATGGTCTAGTAAATGCTTTTGCAGTGCAGGAAGGGAATGACGGATTGAAAACTAAGACATTGTCGCTTGGCCGATATTCATGTTGCCTATGACGACTGTCATAAAATTTCTTGTTTTCGCGATCCTTTTGTAAATTCTCAACGACTAGTTGTCGAGCATGTTGCATATCTTTCAGGCGAGTCATATTGTTTGGAATATCACAAATTATATCAAATCTGCTATTTGCTACATCTCTAGGCTGGAATCCAAATGCTATGTAATTAGCCGAATATCCCATAAAGGGCCTTATAGACTGGTTCAGGCAAAACACGTACTCAGAAAGGTGTTTATCCCATGATCTATGATCGTTTCCTTGCACGTTCATTCTTGTCTTTATTAAGTTCTCGATCATGTTATGGGTCGCTTCAGTAATTCCAATCGCACTGTTTTGGTACGCTAAACATTTGTATGAGGCTATTCCCATGAGATTACATAATTCTATAAAATGAGCACTGCGAAATGACATGTCTATCCGTCTTTATAGTTAACGGAACACTAAACGAATTATTATTTGGGTGTGTCTAAACTTATATATCGTTTTAACACTCAAATCTGGTATTGCTTGTGATCTAAGGTATCGACTACCTTCGTATATGGCTGAAATTATATGTTTGTTCCCATTATATGACTCGGGATATTTCCCCGACGTATCTAACTGATATGACGTGAAAGCTGGAGGTACTTCTAAATGTAACAGTTCACCTTGTAGTAGCTGTGTAACTATTTTGTTCCTTTGACACACGTCACATTGTCGAATCCTTTCTGATAAATACTCTTTCATATTCTTAAAGCAATATTTTCGGGACGCAGACAAATAAGTTTTACTTTAACTTATATGATTAGCCGTTCTTGTATAGTATATAGATTCAAACCAAGAATTTCGCAAATCTTGTGGGACACACAACTGCTTTCTGTTGCGTCGATTGTTACTTTTCGGTGGTGTACGATATAAAATTCCATGAAACAATTTAGAATACTTAGAATCTCTCAAAACTATACCATCTAGCTCCTCACTTGGGTTTTCCAGAGTTTCTATAATTTTCTTAAAAAATGGATCTTGTCTCTGTGCAGAACGAATATTTAAGTCCTCAAATAATACTCCAACAAACTGTGAAGGTGTAACTTCTTCTTTTTCTTTTTCCGTTTCTTCTTCTTTTTTAAAAATTTTTCGGTAACATCAGTCCATGCCTTTATCTGTAATTTCGTTGAAGTTCTTCGTTGTCCTCGTTGTTCTTCATGTGAATTCAGCGAACTTCTTTCTAATTCTCGCTGTGCGTCATCTACAACCGTAGCTATTTTATGTAGAAAATCCAGTAAGTCATCAGTTTCCATGTCTGATTGCTTATCCTCCTGCATATTACGAGTAAGTACGTCGATCCAATTGTCCTGTGAGGAGCAATAATGTAGTGTAAAACTGTACTCATCTAGGAAGGTGAAATAGCGTGCCAGCTACCATGTACATCTGCAGCCGTGTGGGCTTTACTAAATGTAAAGTTGTCAGTAAACAAATCAAAATGCGTACCAAAAGAATATTTTACATACATTACATAAATGACTTACATTAACAATATTTTACATCACCACAAGTTACATATACTTGTTATGTATTATTTTATACATGAGTAAGCGTCTTCCGCTTTTCTATTTGTCTCTTTAGGTATTTGTTACCTGTTGCGATTTATAATAACATGCAATACAAAAGTTCACTTGATAGTAGTTTTGTTGTCAATATGAATGTCTTTCAATAAATGTGGATACAGTCTTGGGATCGACCAATATCCCTGACAATAGGACCATTCAGTTGCCGTGCAAATGACTTATTCCCACATTTTAAGTTAATATTTTTAATAAACTTGATTGCGTTTCTCTATGTGTATCTATGAAATCTTGGGGAGGCGGAGTAGACAGGGTAGCTGTGCGGTTTACGGCGATAGGCCAACAACTCGAAGATCCCGGGTTCGAGTCCAGGAAGGGGTATGGATGTGAATTTTAATGGTTAAAGTGCGAATCGTGACGGACCGAAGTCCAAAGTTACTAGACGCCCAAATAAAAAATAAAGTTTTGGGCGAAATAGAGCTGAACTGGTAGTAAAGACCGAGCAGTGTGATCCGAGAACCGGTTCCTGGATCCGAGAACCCGGTTCCAAGATCCGGATCTGGGTACTCGGTTCAAAACGTATCCGGAACCGGATCCGGGTAGAAAGGATCCGGATCCAAGTGCCCACCCCTAGTCAAAATAGCTAATTTGGGGAAATCAGCAAGACCCCTAACCCTACCGTTATATGAAAAATGGATTAAATGGTCTCCTTTTTTTTGAAACATTACGTTTCCAAGACAAAAGGACCGGCGGGAACCCCACATGAGAATTCTTGAGTTCCAGGTCGGGCCAGTGCAACCCTGACTTTTATATTTATTTATTTACATTTTTTTCCTGGACAGTGAACCTAGAACAGTCACATATTTCATGAATGATATTCTCTCTCGAATAGGAGTTGAGAAACAACGACCAGGAACATAATCTCGATGTACTTCCTGATATTTTCCCCGTGAAAGTGAAGAAAAACTAGAAAATCCTTTCAATATTTCCTCGAACACACTTTCCTCCTCAATGTCGATCCGAACACCTAACCAGAAGTTATAGATATCTTGTATGAGTGACTAGTATCAATTATACCCTGCTCCCATGATCAGGCAGTAACGTCCTGGAGTTTCGATTGGGATTGATTCCGTGACTCTAATCAAATTCGTCAAAATTATTAGTAGCAGTAGAATGCATAGGTATATTACAATTTCTGTGGAAACCAAACTCTATTGTTGAACACATTTTCGAGTATTGCGTGAGTACAGTTAAACCAATTCCATCAAATTTCACTGGCTTATATTCTCAAGGATTATTTGCTGATTTATATTTCAAAATTATTTCCCATTTTCATGGTAGTCTGAGAAATATTTTTGTTTGTTCTACATCACCTTCATCTACGGATGAGATCAAGAAAGTGTGGAGCCTTAACTCCATATCCCCTATATGTCTTCATGGGATGGTGCTAAGCACAAGGGAGAACTTTACTTTTACATATTACAGAAAAGAGGCGAAAGGAATGAAGGGGGGAAGGAGAGAAAAAACATACGGGCTCTGATTGGGATTCCAACCTAGGACCTATTACATCAATGCGGCGGGCAGCAAAGAGGTATTGAGGGTCGTCTTGCGAAAGATTTAAAACGATGCTTTGGTCAATGTTTGAGGGAATGTACAACCAGGCCTACATAGTAGATTTATATACTGTATATTCCTGAATAAAGGGATGTCTAGTAACTAGTAAATTTTTAAACCTTTTAAACTTGAAAATGTGTAAATGTGAATTGTCTTTACGTTGCCATTCATATCACGCGTAAGTTTTCTTTTCAATATTGATGCAAATATCTAATAATTACATTTCATACGGCTCTAATTCAATTTGCATATCAAATTCAATAGCTTACGAACACTCTTTAAGGAAAGAAAAACAGACTAATATTTTCTCAAGAGTTCTCCTAGCTGTTTCGTATTACGTTGCAAAGGGACTTTCAAAGAAAACTTGCCGTGCAGTTTTTTGGTTTACCATTGCTGAAAGAAATATGATCTTATCAATGTCCTGCACACAACACCTATTAATGTTTCTTTCTTTTCCGAAACAAAAAGCCACTCACTCATCTTTTACTGTCATTTTTGCATCAGATGTTTAATACGTTTCTCTGGTATATTTTAGTCTTTTTAAGGTGTGTGAAGTTGGAAGGACCACCAAAAGCTCAAATTTTCAAACACACTCTAGAATATTAGTACAATTTGAGCTTTCAGAAAAAAAACTCTCAGATTTTCAGCTTTCAACATAAACGCTCTCAGACCAATTTGGCCCTACCGACTTCCCCCTGAAGCATAACCAAAAGCTCATATTCCCAAACTCGCCCCAGGGTTTGAGTAGAATTTGAGCTCTCAGAAAAAACAACTCTCATAATTTGAGCTTTAAATATAAACGCTCAAAGTCCATTTCAAAGGTGTTCCTGCCAACTTCACGCTGCAGGACCACCAAAAGCTCAAATTCTCAAACTTGCTCCAGAATTTGAGTGCAATTTGAGCTTTCACAGAAACTAACTCTCAGAATTTGAGCTTTCAATATAAATGCTCTAAGTTCATTTTGGCCCTGTTGACTCCCCCCTGCAGCACAACCAAAAGCTCAAATTCTCAAACTCGCATAAGAATGTAAGTACAATTTGAGCTTTCAGAAAAAAAACAACTCCCAGACTTTGAGTTTTCAATATAAACGCTCAAAGCCCATTTCAAAGGTGCCCAAGTAGCATATTCACGTCGGCCGGGATGGGCATATAAGATTTTACGACATCGATCTATATCATTGTTCTATATTGTTGATCGATATCGGCGAAGATGTTTGCCATCCAGTATGGGGTTCATGTCGTTGAACGATATCGATCGATGTCGTAAAATCCTGTGCCCATATCGGCCGACGTGAATGTGCTACTTTGACACCTTTGAAATGGACTTAGAGCGTTTACATTGAAAGCTTAAATTTTGAGAGTTGGTTTCCCTGAAAGCTCAAATTGTACTCAAATTCTGGAGCGAGTTTGAGAATTTGATCTTTTGGTTAGGTTGCGATTTGAAGTCGGTAGGGTCAAAATGGACTTAGAGCGTTTATACTGAAAGCTCAAATTCTGAGAGTTGTTTTTTCTGAAAGCTCAAATTGTACTCAAATTCTGAAGCGAGTTTTAGAATTTGGGCTTTTGGTGGTCCTGTAGCGTGAAGTTGGCAGGAACACCTTTGAAATTGACTTTGAGCATTTATATTGAAAGCTCAAATTCTGAGAATTTGTTTTTCTGAAAGGTCAATTTGTACTCAAATTCTGGATTGAGTTTGAGAATTTGAGCTTTTGGTGGTCCTGTCAACTTCACGCACTTCTTTTTCCTTTCTTCTTTGTGAACTCATGGTTTTATATAGGCTATGTGAAGTAGGTAGATTTTATACCAAATTATTGATATGTTTTAGGATAGTTTAGTTATACAACCCAATTAAATTTTAACTTAAATTAGAAAAGGTGAATACTTGGATGGTAACAGAAAACTAAATTCCATTAGATTACCAAAGACCTCTTTTCACCAAATACTTGCTGCATGTGGGTGAAAAAGAAGGTAGGTCCACCCTTCCGCCAGTGTTCGCATTTTATTTTTTGCCGCTATCTCATTGCCTGCCATTTTATTCTTTGCCGCTATCTGAAAATGCCTATGATCACATACTGCAGAAATACGTAACGATTAGAAATCGGGATTTGAGCCTGCCCTTCTATTTTTAGCACACCTTTCTATGGACACCATTTTCTTTTGTGTCGCCATCTTGAAATTCCTATGACCACGTACCGCAGTAATAGGACCCATCACGCCCCGCTCCAATGAGGAAGTCGCAGAAGAACCCCAATTTTTGTAGTTTTCGAACATTCCCTTTGGCGCCCGACGGGGCCAGCGGCCCCATGAAATTATAAGCCTGCAGGTGACTAAGGTCAGTAATTGTGTAAAGAATAATTCGATTCGGTTCACCAGTTTAGAATATTAGCGCGATCATACTTCGTCACTTTCCCGTTGGCCTCCATTTTCTTTTGGCCGCCATCTTGAAATGAAATGGTGCAACTGAAAACTATTTCCGTTCCGATTCTGT
The DNA here is from genome assembly GCA_022664845.1 of Lepisma saccharinum. Lineage (NCBI taxonomy): Eukaryota > Metazoa > Arthropoda > Insecta > Zygentoma > Lepismatidae > Lepisma > Lepisma saccharinum. Next base: position 28,270 of record JAGDQP010015810.1, on the reverse strand, counting down.
TGTCTGTGGTACTAACCTAAAGTGTGTGCAAGAGCTCATCGCTCTATCTTGTGCCCTTCGGGTGGCACAAACACACACACACACACACACGCACAGACAAATAACATTCGAAGTTTCGAGTATACCCGAAATTTTTGTAATAATCAAATTTTCAAAATTACCCGAAATTTTGATAATACTCGAACTTTCGATAATACCCGAAACTTCGATAATTTCAAATACTCGAACGGTTTCGAGTAACCGATGACAATTCGATAAATTTTCACACCCGAAGTTCGATAATTCCTCAGCCTTATCGAACACCCCTACGAGCAACAGGGCTAATCATACTAGTACAGTAAATGGATCACGATAAAATTCGCTTCATCATCAAAATGTTTTAGCTCTTGGCAACCTTGTTGCTTAAGCAGGATGTATGAATTGTCAAGTATTCTCTTCCCACCGAGATGTCAACCGCGGCTGCCGAAATAAATAAATAAATGGCATCATAAACACTGACGAGGACAATATCTATATAAAGCTGCTGCCACATTTTACTTCCTTACACTTCTCCCAGAGTGTTGTGACTCCGATTTCTTATTAAGGTGTGGAGTAAAGCGGGAGGAACGGTTTCACCACAGACAAAATAAGCAATGAAAATAAAATTGAATACAGGAAATAAAATATTACTTCCGAACTTCATATCGAGACACAACTTTGTTGTTATATTTAAATTAATTTTCTTTTGCTTTTGAACTCATCACGGTACGTGAGCATATTTTGAGACTATCCTTGGAACACTACATTGATTTAATAATTCTGCATTTTCGA
>JAGDQP010015810.1:0-22259 GCA_022664845.1 Lepisma saccharinum | reverse complement strand
CACATAACAACTTTGTAAGTAAAAAGTAAGTAGAAACTTTGGTTACCTAGTAACAATAACTATGTTGAAGTTGTTATATATATATATATATAACGGGGCAGCTGAAATGCGTGGGAGCGTGGGCTGGGGGGCCTAAATCGATGATCGATCCAGGTCGCAGTTAATCTAGTTACACAACTGAGCGATTATATATATATATATATACTACATTATTTATATCACAATAGCCTTGAGTTAAGGCTTGACTGAATTCTTTTATTTCGCCATGCAATGCTGAATTTTGCTTTAATGTGGCATGCGTCTCACCAGGGTTATGGATAAATCTATATGCTCCCTTCTGGCCGATCTGAGGGTATAATTTTAATTTTAATTTTTAAGAATAGTAACAAATGGACTCAATACAGCTGGACACATTTTAGAGAAAAATGGAGGTGACTCGTTTAGACAGAAAGCTTGTTTGATCATAGTCTCCGCTTATACGCTGGTTTCTCTAGATTTGAAATAAGTCCTTTATTTCTTTGAGTTTGAGCGTAAGATAACTCTGTGTTACGGTTCGATGGCTTCGTACTTCGACAAGCAGCGACGAACTCTTAGTTCAGTGTGATGTCGATCGGTCTTATCATTCTGTGGCGCTGAAGCATCAATGTATTCGTATCTGTTTTCAAGATATTCGTGTTAGACACCAATGCTAACCCCTACTGCATTCAAATTCTGTTCGGTTCTGTGTTAGTGTCCCGGTTTAAAACCTACCATTTTCCTAGCGTTTTTTCAATACATTCTCCCGTTTCTCATAATATCCCGGAGATATCTCCTTTTTAGTTTGGTATTTAAGGTTATTTTGGAATAGTTTTATTTATATTTTATGGTGAATACAGCTTTAGCGCTAAATATCTTTTGTATTTTTGTTTATTCTAGTTACCTGACATTTTCGTGTTTTTTTTTCGTATTGTTTTCTTCTTTAATTTCCACTCTTCAGCTTATACGTTTCTATTATTATATGTGTTCAATACATTTTTGATGGTATTACTTAATCATGTCTCATATCCACAATTCATTTATCATCGTCACCACTTTCCTATCATTCTGCAAATCGAATCCTATCCTGGGTTCCATGTTAAAGTTCCATTTGATTCTAACAGTACGTATTCTATTACTCTTAAGCTAAGCATGTCTCTGCAAATGTAGAGCACAATACGATGAGTTATAGTGTAAGAAAATATAACAGACAACATTTTGCAATACAAGAAGTGAACTTTTAAACACATGAATCAAGTGACACTCAAAGATCATGTATATTGTTCTCTCCTTCTTCACACCCACCATACAAAAAATAATTTGGTTACCGTTATTGAATACAGAACAACCAAGTACTTGCTTTTCAACATAAAGTAGTGAATCTCTGTTTCAATTATAAGACATGAAAGTACTTCAAATACATCCACATCAAACTTTACTATATTAAAATATTCAACCATTCTAACTGACAATTTAAATAACAGTTACGATAAGCAAAATTATGTGCCAATTAAACAGTCACTTGGAATTTGAAGTTCGATTATTTTAATATACCAAAGTTTGAATCTGTAAATGGGTGTACTAGAATTAATTTCACCCCATAAATTTTAAAATTACTGTAGGGATTCTCCATGAAATGTTGAAAATCAAACATTTAGTTGTTTTGCATTGGTAACGGTCACCAAATTATTTTTCTGTGTATCTGGCTTTAAATGTAAATAAAATTTATGATGAACTGGAGGTATGAACTTTAACATTGACAGTACGTCACGAAGCTGTTTTGATTGGTCTCCCATTGTGGTACTTTGGTTCCAAAACTGTACCCTACTATTGTCTGTGGTTTTCCTTTGTCTTCCTGTAAGCTGATAGCTGTATATGAAAGAGCCTATATCACTGTATGTGAAACGTATATCCACTTTGTGTCCACCCTGGAATTTAACAATATATACTTTCAAGAAGTCTACGTGTATGTCAACACGAAGTTTGTTTCTTTTTGGATGTTCACACTAACAAACTCTGCTGTTTTCATTTCCAATACAGCGAATAGATTCTTTTCCTTGTATTTTGAATAAGATTTTCACACTCTTAAGATGTATAGAGATGTATATACTTACTATGTACGTTTCTTCAATTTTTTAATTATGCTCAAATCTGCATCACATGGCAAATACGTGTGGCCTGCAACCAAGAACTTACATTCTATAGTCTCAAACCAGTCCATGTCAATCATGTTTTCATGTAGATCCACGCACACGACAGGAAAATTTATTATTTTTACCCCACACAGGGATGTCTGTAAACAATAAGCTTTTTAATATTTTCTCTTACAATTGGGATAACCTGGAGCAAACAACTATTTATTTCATCTGCCGCTCGTCCTGCAATAGTCACTGGGCAAACATACACCACCACATTCAGCATCAGTTATTTTGTTGATGTATGGACGCTGGTTTTCCATTGGTCAGTTAGGCGGGCCAAAGAGAATTATGGTTTCAAAGAGATGTTGTATAACCTCTTTATTACACTCAGATACTCAGAAACATCTCACAAGGTTTTCTATCTTTATCGTTATTATTTCAATACAGCTATTCCGAACCCTAACAGTACATTGAATTGAAAGTAGATGGCCTTAGCTTACATAATGTTTTTTTTTTTTTTTTTTTTTAAAATGGGGAATAGGGATATTCCCCTATTCCACTAAGCTCTTCACTTTTAGAAAGCCTTCGAGATTACAAAAATGTTCTATTATTGTGCTACGATTCAATCCAATTTTGGTTATCTGTTAGTTTTGAGAGTAATTTAAGCGCCTGGGCTAGTGCCTCCTTATTTAGAAATTCTGTTAAATTTCAGAGCATTCCAGTGAATGTTTGTGATTGATATCACATGCATTCTCTTCGAGTTTCAGAACGTATTGCGGGTTTCCCAGCAATGTTTTCCTGGTGGAATGGTATTTAAAACACCGTAATTTCTTCATGTTCCATGAGTAAGAGAGCAGCTTTATTGTCGTTATCTTTGGTACCTAATTTCTGTTTCCACGGCAAGAATCTATGTGGAAGAGTGGTAGCCTTTGTCCTTTAGTTCTCTGCCATTTGTAGTTGTAGTTTTAGCATTATTAGTGAACAGAATATTGCCTCCTGTTTTACGAGCTTTTGTTTACTTTGAGTTAGAGCCTAGATCTTCATTCGCTCCCGTCATTTATTTCCTACATATTTCTCCTTTGCTTTTATTTTATTGTTGTCCTTCCGAAACTTTTTGTTCTTAATAATATACCGCAGGTTCAGATTATATCATTTTACCTTTGCATTCTTTATTTGTTTTGAGATCCTATGATAATTTTTCCTTCCATAAGTACGTCGGTCTCATTCCTAGAGTTCAATTCACTTGAAGCAAATTTTTACATCTTTGGTTGGTAACATTGATTATGATGTGATTTTTTAATTGTCTGTTTTAATTGGTGTTAAAACAAACCGTTGATATGAATTTAATATTTTATTTTTGTTTATTGTCGGAAAAAGATATTCATGATTTTAATTTGCGGCTTTCGTGTATGCCTTTCAGACTACAGTGTTTACCGGAGAATGTTAAAATTTAACAGGTTCTTTCGGTCGCATTTGAATAAATTAAACAAAGAAATTTACAGGGCCATTTATAAATCTGTAATCATCCAAATATATTCTATACATTTTACTAATTAATATAACAATCTACAATACAGATTAGACAAAGAATTGCATCTCTGAAACACATTACCAGACCATACTTTGTCTGGGAATACGACACATTCAATTCCATGTAAGTGCCTTAAGTGAAAATTATACAATAAAGCAAGCTTATGAACAATCTTTTAGAACAGCAGTACACTTATTCGCTTAGTTTGTACTGTTGTTTTCAAGTTATTGGATGTTCACTTTCACGTGATATACGTATTGATCGTCACAAAATGTGCTGCTTAGCTACACACACACACACACACACACACACACACACGCACACACACACACACACACACACGCACACACACATATATATATATATTTAAATATATGTGCAAAGGGTTTTGCCATTCCATGTGAAAATGCATGCCTTTGATTCTTGCATATCTCCGATGATGGTCTGAAGGTTGAAAAGCAGGCTATTCCTGTACTACAACAGACATTCATTCATCACTATTAAGTCGAGTGGCGGGCAAGACTTTTAGTCCAGGATGCACCCTATACTCCCGTGGAAACTTTGAGGTCTGAAAAGTTTGATTGTGGATTTGTGTTTCAGACCTTCAGTTCATAAAAATTTGGGCAGTCATTTTGATTTTGGTGCAACATAGTTTTACACGCGTTTTTCAAATTGGCTAATTCCTATGTGAACAAGAAGGTCTAGGAATTCTAAGTAAGTGTCAAAATATCGGTATTTTGTCCCGAGAAATTAAAAGAATGCATTCATTTTTGCGTGAGATAATTGTATCCGCCGTTTTTTCCCAAACAGAAAATCTAAGGTTGGTCCAAAACTCCGGATACAGACTTGTATTTCACAAGTCGTCAGGGAAATAAAACATCTTAGTATAGAAACAGAAAATTGATTGCGGGAGATACATTTTGAGGTATACGACCAACGTTGCCGTCACATTGAAACCCGCCATATCGGATGGAGGGCAATGTTTTTTAAATGGCAAGTGGATCGTGTGACATATCAAACAACATGGGAATTGGAATTTCTCTGGTCAGATGTGGTCTACCAGTCGTTATGTAGTAGTTATCGTCTCTGAAGATGTCCCGCTTGATAAATGAAGTAAAGCTAACAGCGTCAGTAACGAGACTTTGCCTACAGGTAGGCACAATCTGATAAGTGGAATGATTTGATTATGTGTGGTGTGCAAAGGACCCAATGTGAAAGTCTGGTTTCTTGAATGTCCTATTCCTATGATTATCAACTATATCGTACCTCACACACATTGCATGCGGTACGGTACTGTACTGAATCGAAATATCTCACACTCATGTTTTTGGAGATGGCTGAAGATGGTACTAACAAAGCAAGAGTCTGCAATATAAACATGTAATCAAACTTTCCGTAGCTCAAAATTTCTACGGGGGTATAGGGTGGATCCAGAAATATTTTCACTGTCTCTGTGCACTCAATCCAACACTTTAATAATTTCTCATCCAAATATGCTCCAACTACTTTAAACTGCTGAGAAGAAACATCATCCTATTGAACATGCACAAGAAATTACAATCTTTGTCGAACAAATGGAGAATGAGTTTTGCAACATGTGATGGTAACTGTTGCAAGTAAAATTACTGGATGGGAAATGCGTGCCTTCAATGTTCCACATTTCATCAATATTTTATATGCATTTTTTGCATAACAAAAGAGTTTGAAATGGCGTACCATCATTGCAAGGAACTATGACGATTAGGGTGTTCATTGATGAAGAAATTGGCCTCATGACTGAAGAAATTCTTTGACGCAAATACTGTCAGTGTTTTCCACGGTTCATTGGTACCTGAAAGAAAATAGCCCTCATATTAGCTATGAATAATAACTATGTATGATGCAAATTTTTAATCGCAGTCTTCCTCTCCCTCGAGCAGCTCTTTGTACAGTGAGTTATCAGAAGAATTGTAGGAACGTTATTATGCCATTCAGAATCTTTCGAAATAACGTGGGTAGCATAGCGCCAGATGACACAATGTCTTTTACCAACAATGCATTAATGTAACCAATATTAATATTCAATGCAGGTTTTACTTATTATTACAAACATCTTGGTGTGTCATACCTGTGGCCGAAACGGTTTGTAAAACTGCTGTCAGCTTTGGCCAACTTCGATAGACTTATTGACTAAAGCGCTGTTCGGTCGTCAACGGGGTTAGGGGTTTTCATTCGGCATGAGCGTTCCACTCGTAAAATCGAGATAGATCGTTTTTAGTTATCAAGCATAGTTCACGCAAAATAATGTTTGATCAACGTGCTTGTCTTTTAGAATGTTTGTAAATTCTTTCGATAGTGAAAAATTGTTCATGTTTTAGTATACGTACTAGCGATATGTTCTGCTTGAAATTATTCAAATACTCACACAGCAGATATATATTCTATGAATATTTATATGGGGTTATGCGAATAGCTTCAATTGTTATGGTTTTACTTTCACATAATGTTGTATATTTCGTTCCTCTATCTTAAATTAAAAACATTAACACTGCATTTTCACATCTCTAGGATATCTATCCCCTCTTGCCATGAAATTAACATAGAAGATCCTACGAATATTTGAATGTCCATGATCAGTGCATATTCTACGAACATTTCCTTTGGATGTTTTAGTTTTTCCCCCGAATATGTGCAAGCGAATTGTCCAATCTAGATAGTTTCAGAATATTCTAGGGAAACTCCAAAAAATTCAACTTTGCAAATAAGCAAGCAAATACTCGTCTCGTAAGCAAATACTTGGAAAAGAGATATTTGTGCCCAAGTGTTCTGTGATATGCTACGCGTACTCGGGAAGAAAATGGGATGTTTTTGCACTGTTAAAAAATTTCGACCAGCTTTCTGGGAAAAGTGAGGCAACAGTTTTCAAAAATATCCAAGCAAAGAATACTTAGAAATTTTCTCTACTATTATGTAGGTTTACATTCTGAATCTCAATAATAGTAGCAATGTGAACCTTCATAATGGTGTAATTTTTCTTAGTATTTCTTGCTTGAATATTTTTGGAAATTGAAGGCTTTCTGATTTTTGTTAATCACGTTCCATTGAACCCTATTGCCTGACTTTTTCCCGCGAACTAGCCAAACATTTTTAACAGTGTGGGATATTCTATTTCATGTGGGCAATTCATATGAATGTAAAGAGAAATAACAATAACATTAAAATTTATCTGAAAAACATTTAATCACGTTTCTAAATTGAAGAATTGCTTAAATATCGTAGTAAAATTAAAATGCCACATAAATTCATTCCTCAACATTTCATTCTAGTCAAACTTAAATTCTCGAATGTAAAGTCATGAAAATCTGCAGCAAATAGTTTATTCCATAGTGCTTGCTCGCTTCCCAATACAGGAGTGCAAATACTCAAAATATAGATTCTAAAGTGAGAACTGTCGTCTACAGACGCTGCACGTTCTTCGTATGTCTCCGCCCTTCCCTTGCCGCGTTTAATCTACGACAAGACTCGCAGCGGGACGCAGGGCGCATCGCTCCGAATGCCAGCTCGGATGAATCATGGCCTATGAAGGAGAGAAAATCCAATTCATAGAACTTTCACAGTGTCACTGTATTGATATATAGACCAATACTTTCCCCACCCACTTCCTTCTGGGTGTATGCAGTAGGTGCGAAAGAGATATTTCATTCCTATTTCCTTATGAATAACATAACGTAATACACATACAGGGAAACACATGAATAAATTAAAAGAAACCTGATTTTAGAAAGTTATATCTAGAATAGTTCTCTTCAGCCCATTTTTTTAAAAGTTAAACTTGAGTGAGTATTACACTTCTGAGTTAGAATTAGTTTTAGTCTTATAGGCATACAAACTACTTTTCAATTACACTATAAAAAATTGATTTAGATCTGCATAGTGTTTTAGCACACATCCGTTGAATTGCGCTTCTCGTTCCAATAGACCAAGTAACTTCTAAAAAAAAGGACCTACAATTAATGTGGAATCCAAACCATGCTCGGGTTTGAACCTAGGGTTGAGAACTGTTGCACAAACGAAATGGTCGTTTAAGCATTACATAAGCATTTAAGGCGAGCTGGTACACGCTTTGCTTTTGTTATTTAACAATGAGAGAGGGAAATCAGAGGAATGCTTAAGTAAGTTCAGTTAAAACATATTAATGTAGACTGAAAGATTTAAACAGTTTTTTGGACTACGAAATAATGATAAGTAATTTAACAAGCCTTATGTAAGTACAAGAGAACGGAGTCGGGCACCTGCTTACTTTTACTTACAAGGAGGAAGGGGTCTAAAATGACTAAAAATGTACGCCCCCCGATGTGAGATAGCACTCGCCTTCAAATCAGCTAATTCTCCACTACTTCATCGTTTCTAAATAATAGCTCAATAATAACCGAGTTCAATAGCGCGATAACTTCCACGTCAGTCTCGAAAGCAATAATAGTAGCTTGTTGTCTATTATTGTCTAGTGTACTCTTATTGTCACAGCTTGTAGTAAGAAGTGAATCACAATCGAGCGAATATTTTTACCCCATTTAACATCCTCCCCAACCTCTTCCCAAAATTTGAATTACACGTCCCAACAAAATCTCAAAATATGATCTTCAAACTTTTGGTCTTAAATCCATGTGATAAAATATTTATCTCTTCTCATGATTAAAATTAGAAACTATTTATTACACAAAAAGTATAGATCACTTAATAGTCATAATATTAAGCGAATCAGAAGTATACATTTTCACATATGTTTACCTTTAATGTGCTGAAATGAAGTTTCAAATGCTTAAACGAGGAAGACAAGCTGTAACAAACTTTTGGAACAGCTCTGCATACCATTTTTAAATGTATTTTTCAGTTTGAGTTGTTATTTTCAACCTAATTGGGAGCGAACCTTCTAAGGAAGGTCTCCACTTTTCTAAAGTGAGATTCGAACCATGTTCTCGCTTAAATTCGAGGCCTTGTGAAAAATTCACAAATCAGCATATAATGAGACTGAGGTACAAAATTACCGAACGACTGTATAACTCAGGGGTTCAGCGTTGTCTAATTAATCGGAGACTCAGCTGCAGCTAATGCTAACTGAGTTTTTCTAGGGGTTTCCTCAGTTATACCAGGCGAATGCCAGCATGGTACCGGCCTTCCAAGATTCTCTCCCCACACTATCCCAGTCTGAGCCGAAGATGCCTAATTGCCGTAGAATTATGTAAAATTATGAAACTCTAACACACCTGACATACGGCAAAAATTTTCAGTTACAATCTAGGGTTTTCTCAAAGTCGTTGAGTAGTCATGACTATTCCACGAGAGAAAAAATGATTCAACACGGCGAAAACATTGAACGTACTTAACTCAATTACCATGCAAACATGGCATGAATCGGTCAAACATTATTTACAAATTTCAAAATTAGGTCTTGTTATCATGGGCACTATAATAGTTTAAGCAAATCGATTGAACCTTTATTCCGAGATACATGATCATATGCGTTTAGTAACAGAGTATCGTCACAATGGACATGACGATTGTCTTAAGGATTCAAACCCGATTAAATCATTAAGTGTGGTCATCTCTATCACTTTTTCCAGCTTGGTAAGAATCTGTGCGTCCTGAATTTGCTTGCGTCTTGTTATTGTGGGGACGGGAAAGGGATATCTTGAAGGTACCATAACTTCACCACCAAACGGTTCCATACAAAATTACTCAGCTTAACGGAAATCAATATATATATTCCAAGCATTGGCATTTGAAATAAATGTACAATGCAGGAATTTGTCATTCTACAAGCGTGCGATTATCATATAACTACACTTAAATGTTGAATGTGCTGTATGGATATGTTAGTTTAGTCCCAGTTTCCATCTAGTAATGTGATATGTTAAATGTTAAATCTGTGAATTTGACTTGAATTCTAAACCTTGACTTTCGGTGAAAAAATATCGGCAAAACACTTCATCGTTATTGCTTCAAAGCAAAATATTATCGTTCGCCGATAGCACTTTCAGTGAGCGCAATTTCACGATGGAAATATAAAATTACTGTCTAGTAGAGTGGCATCTTCCTCTTTCTCCTTTCTTTTCCACTCCGTTCCATCCACATACAATCTCTTGCTCTTGAATGGGAAAGTGACCTCAGGTAAGAATTAAGGGTTAAAAGGGAATAGAGACCGGAGATTCCCTTTTAGTAGCTTCATATAAGCACAAAATGTGACCAAATTAGTAATTAAATGAGTCTCCAGGGTGCATTACGATCGAACGTAGTTTCGACCAACTCCATTAGAGTTATTCATTTGGAGAAAGTAGACCACCATTCTCCTTTCCTTGTATTATTTTCCTATGAGCATTGAACCACTACAACGAAGCATGTTTCTTTGAACAATATTACTTCCAGGAATAATAAAATTGATTAGCGAATAACTTTTAGAAAACTATTTTTTATAACAATATATTTTGCATTTTAGTAGCAGATACTTGAAGATCTTTCCAAGATTCACAGCAGTCTAGGCCTATTTCAACATACTACACTACGAGATTGAGCGTTGCAGTGCCACCTGAAGATGTTTGTAAAGTTTTTTTAAAGAAAAAAAAAAAAAAAAAAAAATTCTATTCGTATAATCAAAACGCACCAAGTTAATAATAATTTTGAAATGGTCCATCCAACATTTTTTGTTACTTACCACGTATATTCCCTGGGGAATTATGGGAAATGTAACTTTCTTGAAGTTAATATATTTTGGGATATTATCCAGGAAAACTGATATAATGCCTTTTTATAAAACAAAAATAAATTTATGATAAAACATGTATATATATCTGTTTACAATACTAACAACCATCACCAGAGGATTAACAATAAATATGTTTAAAATTCTGCTTACGATTTTGTTTTTTTAAGAAGGCTGTAACATTCTAAAAAATACTCATAATGATGTGCTTTAGCCTCAACAGTAAAATATTGTGATTTAAAATTAAATGCTATATTGATAAGCTTTGCAAAATATGCGTAGGGCATATCTTTCTCAGCAACATTTACTCTGTCAGAGAGAATAGTAAGCGGAAAATAGCTGTACTCGGGACCCTCTCAACTTGTACCTGTTAGTGCGATTAACGAAGTACAAGATAAACCTTAGTAGAAATGATGGACATGGCTAGCAAGGAAAGTTAAAATATCCTTACTAAGCGATTTTTAATATTAACAGCACGATGAAGAGATCATTATATAGTCAACTAGCTGATTTGTCCGACAGTTGGTGCGGGGTGAATAAAATATTTTGGCAACAGTCATCGGGACTTTCACCAATACTCGCTTCTCGGTGGCGGGATGCGCCTCTAACTTGGGGAGTTTTGGGGGCCTGCGCCCTTATGGTGAAGATCAGATCCCATAACCCCGGGGGCTGCACTCCATAGGGAAGTTTTCCTTCATTTGTTGTAACCTCCTCGTGATGGTACATCTTCATACCAAATTTCGTTTCTCTAGTTTCAGTGATTTAAAAAATGCGTTCATTTCATTCATCTGGCTCGAACGGTGTAGAAAATGGTTTTGGGGCGGCCATTTTGAATCCAAGATGGCGAGTCGTTCAAAATTTAATGTTTTCTTAAACTACTCTTGATAATAAAACGTTATGCCAAATTTCGTATCTCTAGCTCAAACGATGTGGAAAATTCTTTTTACGGCGGCCATTTTGCATCCAAGATGGCGACTGATACAATATCTCCCCACACGGGTCCAATATCTGATCATGTGCGAAAATCATTCCAATCGGTCAACCTATTTTAGCGTGGTGATAGGACAAACATACTCACTTTCATTTTTATCTAGATATATGAACAACATTTTAGCACAAGACGATAAGTAATTAGAAAGTTACGGACAATTAAATTTTGGTCATTGTATCCAGAATAATGGTAATAAATCGAGATAAGATTCAATGAAAGTAGTTGGAGATCAATTATTGGGCAATAGTGCAAACTCAGATCCAACCTTATCTTGAAAAAATGACTGAATGTAATTGACACACAACGAACAACTAATGAACAATAACATTTGATACATAACAACATATTGTGTAACACTTCCTTGACACTAATTCACAATTGTATAACTCACATACACAAATCCATAACGAATTGCTACCACGAATTTCAGACAGACAAATATAACAACATATACGTTACAAACCCAATATCCGCCTTTCTGCTGTAAGGTGGCGAATCGAATGCGTACCTTGTAATAATACTTTTTCCATGAGCTGCACCCGGTGACCTCGCGATCCAAGAGTACAGATCAGCGGAAGAGGATTATTTGCCGGCAAGCATTGTTCGTTGTAGTACAGGCAGGTGGAGAAAAAGAGAAGGGATAAAGGAGCAACGAATAAACACAAGAAAGAAAAACATCTCTGAGTGTGAAAAGTGATTAAGATGTCCTTAGTCAACCCTCCATGCCACCTGACAGGTTCGTTCTCATACCTCTTGCCAGACAAGCATGTAGGCCAGCCCAGGTTCTCTTAATTCCTTCCTTGGAACTTCTGCAATAATAACTAACCTATAAATAAATTAAAATAAATTCACTGCATATCTGAACTAACCTAGGATTTCATAAATTGGGGTGACGTCCAACGTAAACAACTAAATAGGAACAAAAGCACATTTGAAGTTATACTACAGCTTATACTTACCGGAATTCTCTTTAGAATTTTTTTTATGCCGAATCCATAATTATCTCTCACACACACAGTCATTATTTTCTGATAAACGAATACAACACTCGAAAGTAGTATTAAAAACTTTGGTAAACTTTATTTTATATGGGCCATTCTAGTAACTTTGGACTTCGGCCCGTCACGATTCGCCTTTAGCTCTTAAAATACACACCCATGTATTTAAGACCGCTTGGCCACCCGGCCAGCTTGAAAGTAGTATTAAATTAAACACGATTTCCAAATTGAAAATTAATAAAAATTTCTTCACTTACTAACAAGGTATTTGATTACATGTATTAATTTAGGAAACGATGAGCTTCGAATATCCGATTAAATTAAATTTCACTAATGTACAAGCTAATGAAGCTTCATGCACAATCCCCAACACTTTGAAATGCTATTAACTTTATTACTCAGAAACTTTAATAACATTTACTCAATTCCGTAATTATTTACGAAGGACTGCTTTAGATAAACAGAATTTTTTTCTAATATTTACCAAACCTGTTGATGGATCCGCCGGTTTAATGTAATAGTAATAGTGTATTGCGTTTATTAAGATCTCTGAGGAAAATTAGAATGCAAAATTAAACCGGTATCGAAATAGTTCTGTACTCTTCTACAGAGATTGTGATGGTAATATCCTATGGTCAAATGTATTGTATAATACCAGTATTTCCGCTATTTGCTTGTGACAGGACTTAAAATTATAACATGCAAATACTAACCTGCTAGTCAGAGCAAGAAAACAATATTTATATTTAATATTTATGCACATAACTTCCGTTGCTCTTATAAAACATTTATATGTTTATTTCAGAATATGAGCCGGCATTCATGGTAATATAGGTATTATATGATACTAAATAAACAAATAAACTTCGATGCATCGTAAGGAAAATACATGTTGAAAATATTTTCACTGGATAAACATTATTTCAGTGATCACTTCATTTTATAAGAAGAAAATATTGCTAATCGCTTCCCTTATAATGTTACGGGAAGGTCTTTACTTTTATTTCACATATTTCCTGAACCCTTTTCCCTGTTACAAAAGGGGCAGTGGTTCGATAACTGACTTTATTTTACATTTTTCAGAACAAGGATATCATAACATCACAGTTAAACAAACACTTCCTTGTAAACTGTAATTACGGTAGATCAGTGAAGGACATAGCAAGGAACAAAGGGATAACAAATTTCCTCCACGACGAATCAAAGTTACCTTCACAATAACTGTTCATGAACGGTCGTATACAAGCAATTCCAGCAGGATAATATTTCACCTTTGTATTCTTGATTTGTGCACTTAGGAGTGGAGAACTGTTTCATTTTGTTGTATATAAATTAATAAATGTAATTCTCATGGGTCAAGTGAGCATTTTGAAATGTGGCTGATGAGAGTCGAACTGAAGACACTTCATAAGATTGCCGTTAAATATTTGTCACCTAGCACTTGTTTTAGCACTGATGAATTCCACAATGATTTTGTCGTAACTTCATTAACGTAGTCACAAATAGCATGCCTCAAAGCTATTAATCTGCTCATTAAACACTGGTAATGTTTACTTATTATTTTAGAAACACACATGGTATTATGACAGCCTGTTGCAGATTCAAATGACAGTTCAACCAATATTTGGGAAGATTAAGTTCAAAGTTACACAGAAGAAATATAGAGTTTATACGTAATTCAATTGCACTGAATTCACTATAAAGCACTTACAACTAAGTTCCTGCATAATTCTACTTCGTAATTGCTCGAGTACTCTTCTAATTACAAGGAGAGAGACGGAGGGGCACGATGAATTTACTCAATAATTTTATATTCTTGCATAATTGCTGCGATACAAAATAGCATCAACACTGGAAAAGTTCAAGGATTCAGTACTTCACTATGAAGAACAAAATTTTACCATGTACTGTTGTGTTCCCCTCATATCAAAAATTTATCTCTCTCGAACTTACCCCGAACTTCATTTCGGAGCCATGTTCAACGTTGCAACTACTCTTCCATCCCGCCAAAGCGTAGAATCATCAACGGGACCACAAACATGGGATTAGATATGCAGTTAAATAACTGCAAACAAACAATCAGTCATTTTGGAACTTTTGATGACAGGAAATATGTGCAAAATAAGTATAAAAATTTTATGATGATGATCGAGAAATTAAACCTTTTAATTCAAACCCTAGTTTCTCATAAAAACAACGCGGAAGAAAACTCCAGAAGAGACGAGACTACGTCCATTGGCGCGTTCTGAAGAAACTAGAACAAACTCACCCCGCCACTTCCGTGACGTCATACAGCAAGTCAATTGAGAGAATTACGTCAAAAAAAAAACAACTCAAAGTAACATAGTTATGACAACCCTGTAAAACGGAAAGGGGGAGAAGGTAGTCATACACCTATCTATCGGGTGGAATACCGGACATATTACAACCTCCAGAATACAGCTCATTACATATGATAGTTTGTCCCCAATACTCATTGTTTGTGCATTGGGCTTCATTTCTTGCACTGTTTCAAGAAGAACAGATTATTTCATGGCTTCTCAATCAACTACTCATACTTATGTCACATCTCATTTTCTGCCTCAAAACCAAATATATAGCAAAACTTACTTCACCAATGTATTTCTGGTACAATTATAGCCCAGACTGATATGTCACATTCCCCCTTCCCATTTAAAATACCGAGCAAACCCGAGATGGGCGACTCTAAGATGGCAACCATGAAAAACGTATCCTCTAAAAGAGCGCATTTACTTGGTTTGTTGTCTATTATTTCAAGTACGTATTTTACAAATAAAAGTGTTTTCCGAGTTAGATCACACTATAACTGCTTATTATTATGAATGAACTTTTGGCCACTGCACCCGTCTTTATGGACGAAAGCACTTTTACTCATGCTTTCTGATAGTTTCCTGATATATCCTATTCCTGTAGCAAATTTGGTCGAAAAAGCAGTTTGAAGCAACTTGTAAGATATTTTGCTTCCGCTAGGTGGATAAAGCCTAACTTGAGCACTATGATTCAGACGTACACATTTATTTGATGCAGTGGTGACACTGGATTTGATCCCGACCAAAGAAACTTCGACTACAAGATGATTCCTGTTACAAAGGATGTTTGTAAATACAGAAATCATACCAAGTATTCTATGAAGAGATTCACAATTCATTACATTGTCCTGACCTAACCTCGTCACATTATTACGTGTTACCTAAATTTAAAACATATTTAAAAACACGCACGCACAGACAATTATGTTATACTTGGCTCTACAGATTTCTGGATACAGGAGAAAGTCAAATTTCTTTTTCTGAAGATTTAAATTTGATGCAAGATCATTGTAACAGGTGTAACATCGAGAGCAGTACCGATGCGTTGAATAAATTGAGGGCCACAATATGTGGGCCTACCTCCATTATTTCGCTGTTAGGTCGGGCACTTTACAAACCCTCTATGTTGATGAAGGACAGTAAACAAAACTTAGCGCCGGTTGCACAATTACAGAAATAATAAAGGATTTTTAAACTAAATGACTATTGTTTTTCATTGACGAAGCCAACCATTTGTTCCACCAACAGGTTTGTTAGAAGGATTTAGTGGCCCCCGATTAATCATAATTTCAGAATGTTGCGCTTGCGGTTTCATATGTGCTGTGTAGGTGGATTGGTTGAGGATGTAAAAAACCTGAAGATAATTTTGGAAATAAATCGCTGGTGTGTCTTTATATATATATATATATATATATATATATATATATATATATGAGTGTGTGATAGCTAAATAATATTTTATCATAATCGGATATACTAAAGTAGTCTTAGAAGATATACATCTTTCAAGCATCGCCTGATTATCGATAAAAAAAACTTTATTTTTATATGGGCCAGTCTAGTAACTTTGGACTTCGGCCCGTCACGATTCGCCTTTAGCTGTTAAGTGTTAAAATCCACACCCATGCCCCTGCCGGGACTCGAACCCAAGCCCTTCGAGCCGATGGCCTACCGCCGTAGACCGCTCGGCCACCCGGCCGACAACCTGGCGTCCTGATTATCGAAAAGTAAAGTTCACATATAAATAAATCGACACATTTCGAACACAAACAGATGAGACGAAAAGTATATGAGTATGTTGATACGGATTGTTGTTCGTTTTATTTCTTTTGATTCGTAGCTTACTTATATTTTTAATTGCAATGTTTAAGTAGCAGTACACTTTTATTGAGATAGATACAATTAAGTTGTTCTATGTTGGGCTGGCTGTAATCTTTTAACTTTTTGGCAATAGTTAACGAGATGCATTCAACGGAACAGTAGAGTATCGTTATGCTCTACGTACACACCTGCCCCTTATGTTTAGAGTTTTTTTTTCAGAAATATTAAAATTCCACCATCCACCACGTTATCAACCACCATATTATCAACACGCATGAACCAAAAGTAAAGGCCTTAGAAATAGAAATAAAATTCAAACTTCAATCCTTATAAATATTGCACAAGAATGTTTGCAGCGAAACGGATCTTATGGAGTGCTTTTCCTTAACTACACTCGACGACTATTAAGATCTTATGAACAACTTTGACAAAGAAATAAGTTATATAGTCTTGTGTACAGTTATGACATATGGTTAATAATTGCCAATACAAACTGGAAGCACAAAAGAAAGAAATGCATTTACCACCAATCTCTAAACCAGCGTGTAAAGTATTTAAAGACGTGTACATACATTAGAGGATATCGTTCTTATGAGATTTAAGACGAAATGTGGTGATCGTAAAAATACATTCTCAAGGAAGCAGTGAAGCTAGTTCATGCGCTTTGTACTCGGGTGCCAATTACCTTTTCTTTTTTTTACGTACGATAAACATTAGGAGAATCTACTGCTTAATAAAATAGCCCAAAAGGGTGTTATCTATAAACTAATAGGATTCTTCTAAAGGATTCGCGTATACTCATTATATTTCCATTATACGCAAAATAAGAAACTTATTTCCAAAATCAGAAGAGTACCTATTAAGGAAAATACGAAAATTCAAGGAGCGTTTATTTATTTTTGGAAAATGTGCATATGATTGCAAATATATTTCGTGCAGCACAAATGTTTCTATTGACGATCTTGTGCCATGCTTATCAGTGTTGTACGTGGTCTTTGTTCTAGTTTAACACCCCAACCTGATAATTGATTTTAATCTTCGGATTTGGGTAAAAAACTCGGATATTAATTGGTGGAACGAAAAATAATCGGAATCAAGGATTAATTCTTAAATTATCTTTTCCTGTAGTTGGTGCAACCGAAGTTAAAAAAATATTTTTGGGGCCCATGGATTTCGGGTTCTTGATATTTAGGTTTATATATTTTAGAGTGGTCGAAGTCAAAGTATAAAAGTCAGGGAAAATTATAAACATATTTAAACAAAATTAAAGGTAAAATTAGCCCTTTGCGCAAATACAAATAATCTTTGTTTAAAAAGAAGAAGACGTTTATTAAAAGCAAAATGATTGTCATCCTATAAGAATTTCATCAGAACAATTTCAGTACAACCACGAGAATTCATAATCAATAGGGCTGCCAACTAACAGGAAAAGACAATGGAAAATAATAAAGAACTATTTATGAAACTTGCTCCTACAAGGTTAAAATCAATGTTAGTCCCACCGTAAATTGGACGAACAAGATTCCTTCGCACCTGGTGGTTACAACAACATATTAGATAAAAAATCAAAGACTACTTCTTTTATTAGCACGAAAATATTTCCAGAACATAACTACCAATGTTTATAATTCTTAATTAATGTGAATCTTCTCAGAGACATGCCTTTAGAATTATTTCATTGTCAAAACAAGCATTAAGAAATATGTGTAACATTCGGGAGGACACAAAAGAAGGACAGTGTAACATTCCACTAGAAGGACACAAATAAAATAATTCACATCCCTTCTCACTCCTATTTTGACCTAAGGCATTTTGCAAATCCGGTTCCCAAACCCTCATCTCCTTGTTTTGTAATTACCTTCCTATCACCTATGGGAACTCAAGGATTTTCAGATTTACAGTAAGAACGATTCCTTACATCCCATCTACTAATAACATCTATATATAGCCCATTCTGAGAAAGAAACGAAAATCAAAATTCAATAAAACCAGATAGAAGTGAGTCTCAAGAGGCCAGTTTGGACTTTTCCATCTACCAGCTAATACCGTCAAGAGTCTTTGCTTATAGTTTCGTTACAAGTGAAAGTGTACAGTTTGAAATAGCCGTTTTGACTTTGTGTTACAAATCGAACTTACACTTCCGAGAGTTGAATGATCGACATTTCGAATACAAACTTTAGTATACGTATCATTCATCACATTGATGAAAAAAAGGAAAAGACATTCAGCGTAAAGTAGTAAGATTCGTCGTTTTACCGAGTGAAAGAACTAAAGAGACATGGACTCGTATTTAAGTGATCATCTCGGTCTTCGTCCGTGAAAAGGAAGACAGTGGTTTGAAACAGAGACATCTTATGGCAGTAATAACAGGTATGTGCAAGGACCCCTTCAGTTAAGTGACTCAAGACCACTCTAATCCAATTTAGTAGAAAAGAAAAGTAGTATAGAATCCTTTATTCAATAATCAATCAGTAGAATATTCCAAGTTTAGATATTCCCTATTATCCATTATTATTCAATAGTATCGTTGTTATTCATTATTAGTTCCTTATATCAAATAAACAGTAAAATACCGTTTATTTCCTGTTCTTTATCCAGAGCTGAAAAGCATCCTTTAATTAGTAGGAAAAGTGTTATTTCTATGTGTATTATAGGTTTCAGGTAAGCTTCTGTGTTCACGTAAAGTGTAAAAAGAAGTGTACTATTCGCGATCGTGTTCGTAAGGATGACGGATGTCGACAACGACGAACTGCGCCCGTTTTCATTATAACAATATGAATGCCATCAAACGAGTAATTATTGATAATTAAAATATGGCATTTGCACCTCAAAACTTGGTGCGGTCGACAGATAAAACGATGTAAAGCAGCTATAAGCAATATGTACGACATGCAATTACAAAGTAATACTTTTGTTCTTGGATCTCAAACAATCAGTGGCAACTAAAATGATTAATTTACATCGTGAAATTGGGCTAAAAACATACATTCTGGATGCCTTTGTCTCCTACAAATACAGCTGTACAAGACAAACAGAAAAATTGAAATGGACACAAACATTAGCGAAGACACCATGAGTGATACCAAATATTCATGAGAATTTTTGAATTCAGGAGGTCCCAATTAGTAAAGAACACATGATAGATGTGTGAATCATCGCTATCCAGTGTTATTTTCAAGCTGAATCACATACAACCGAAACTGAAGCTATAAATACGTGCTGTTATAATGTGTAATGAAACAGAAAGCTTTTCGGTGCGTAAGCGATATTATAAGACCAACTGAAGTTTTCAATATAAAAAGTAGTAACCATTGGGGTATTAAATAGTATAAATAATATATTTAGTATTTTATAATTAGTAAATATTGTATTATTTAGAACAACAATTGTATAACTTAATTTTTAAACACATTAACACAATTTATAAGTTTTCTTGACCAACAAGGTTTTCTTGACAAATTTAGAACTATTGTTCATTTTCTTTAAATTTCTCGCAAGTTTAAAATGATATATAATTTCTTCTAAAAACATACAAGTATCAACAATGAAATGTCTTATTTACATTTTACTCAAAGTACAATTATAAACATTTAATTTGATATATAGAACATTCTGGCAACTACATTAATGTAGAGCAATGTAATATCAAGATAATGGTAAAAAACTGCCGTGGCAGGAGGAGGAACTGCATATACATGTGCTGGGCAATAAGGATTATAAAACGAGATTTCTTCTTTGAAATTAGAATGTTGCATATCTTTTACCGAAGCTCTGTAGTGGAGTAATAACTTGAGTAATTACACGGAGATGGACTCACTAACTTAATATTAAGTTAGACTAATTCAGAATTCTCTGTCTAACAACCCTCTTTCTCTTTGCCTACCCTCTTTAGCACGTCTTTACAGTAAATAAATCATCTTCTTCTGTTTTCACCCAAGTTTACGCCTAGGAAGTTTGCTCGAAGTTTCCTCTTCTACTAAATAACGCTTTTAGCTTGGAAGAGAAACCACACTCTCGGCAAGAAGCTAAATCTATGTTGTTCTAGTTTTCATCACATACTCTTCTTTAATGCACAGTATAGCCTTTTATGCAATGTTTGCTTATTAGTATAATATTCTTAGTATTATGTGCTCGACAGAAATACATTTACTTTAAGATGTTCATACCTTAAGATACTAAATTAGTTCTCATATTTTACGATACGAAGTAGAGCAGTCGCTAGAGTGCTCACCTTGTTATTGGGAGGACTCGGCTTCTATTCCCAGTGCCAGGCATTCTGACTTAGGTTTTGCCTGGTTTTCGTTGGTTGCATCAGACAAATACTACGATGGTGGCTTAAATAAGGTCATGATCGACTCCTTACAAAATCCTTTCTGTTTTTGTTGTTGATCTTTTTATTGTTCTTCTTCCTCTCCTCCTTATTTGCTTCTGGTTCAAAGTGTGCGGCCCATGACGCTATCACCCATCATACATTGACTCTCGTATAGAAGGAAGTTGGCCACTCGTGTTTTACATCATAGTGTTAGATTTAGCTATACGATTCACTGTTTGGTAAGGAAATGTAATTATTTACATTTCACAATTCTACACACCGAAGGTTTTCTTTTTATACAATACACAGCGATAGTAACCCATTTAACCATTATTAAACTATTTTAACCACTTCTAAAGAAACTATATAAATTAATAAGGGCAATATGGAGAAATGAGGAGCTTACAAAAGAATAAAAAACCTCAGTAATAATTGCAGTTCATAAAATAAAAAAGCGATAAAACTGACCGTGATATTTACTGCGGAATCTCAATTCTCTCAAAATGTTACAAACTGTTGAGTAATATCCTGTTAACAAGCCTAGGCGCATACATAAATCAAATAACTGGAGCCCATATATGTGGATTTAGAAGAAATAAATCTACGTTGGACCAGATTTTTTGCCTTGAGACAAATAATAGAACAAACAGAAATACATTGTAACGGTACACCAATTGTTCATTGATTTAAAAAAAAAAGCATATGATTCTATCAAAAGAGAAAACTATACAAAATTCTGGTACGCTATGGAATTCCGAAAATAACTTCTTTAGATAGTTACAATATGTCTCAGAGACCCCATTGCCAGAATACCTGTAAAGAATAATATGCCAGCTAATTTCGAGACTCGGAGCCAATTAAAATACGGTGAGGATTTGTCACCACTACTGTTCAATTTTGCATTAGAATATGCGATTGTAAATATAAAAATCCCTTTCGGTAGGTCTACAGGCTGAGGTAGATTTCGAAGTTTCGCTGGGAGCCGGGGCTCGCCCCCCAACTTCAGTGCTTTTGAGAGGATGCGCCTCCTTTATCTTAACAAAAATCTCCCTGCAGCACTACACCACCACGGAGTACATCTTCACCCTCCCACGGTTGGCTGCGCCTCCAAAGGGAAGATTTGCCCCATTTATTGTAACCTACTCTTGGTCATACACCTTCATTGAAACTTTCGTTTCTCTACCTTCAATTATTTGGAAATTGGGTTTTGGGGGCGGCCATTTTGGATCCAAGTTGACGACTTTTTGAAAGTTTTCTTATTTTGTCGTGACCTACTTGTGATAGTACAACTTCAAGTACAATTTCATTTACAGCTCAAACGGTGTGCAAAATGGGATTTTGGGCGGTCATTTTGGATCCAAGATGGCGACTTTTCCCAAATGTTGTG
>JAGDQP010015809.1:0-19565 GCA_022664845.1 Lepisma saccharinum | reverse complement strand
CTATCCCAGTCTGAGCCTAAAGGCCATACATCAATTCAAATTCAAATGTTCGTTACTACTGTTCTTGCCAAATAAAACATTTCGTATCCTCAGTTAGTTATTTACAATACTTCCCGGTGAGGGAGTCAAATTATCCCGTCCCCGGAGTCAAGATATTGGAACGTATATAGTCTGCCGTCTTTTTCTGATCTAGTGAGGTAGATATCCAGTTCGTTGCATGTTACTGTAGTTACCGAGCCGCCATAGCTCAGTGGTAGAGCGTTGTCGTAGCATTCGGGAGGTCGTGTCGTGGGTTCGATCGCAGCAGCTGACCATTCTGACTGATGCTTTTTTTGCTGTCACACCAGACAAATACCGAGATGTCATCTTCACCATAGACCCTGGCAGATACCTTCCCGAATCCTTTCCCCTCCTCTGTCCCGGCCTAAGCTTAAATTCAATCAAAGTCATGTAATACTGTAGTACAAGCGGACATACATACAGATTTTTAGCGTGATAAACATATATTTTTGAGTAGCCTGTCTCATGGCTAAAGAGCTAGATTATTTTCCGTCTGTCATGTCTTAAAACTTTCAAGTGAAACTTCTTTTAAAGAATAAAGAAAAGAAGCGGAATGAACAGTTTTTCTGTTCGTACTATGTGAGCCTCATTTCCGTCCTTAATTTAATTCTATGAGCGGCGAAAGCGAGTTACTTAAGCGTATGAAGTAGCTTTAGAAATAAGAAAACGAGCTCGTCGTACTTATGCAGCAGGATTAACCGAAACCTTGTCAATGCATTTCTTCATAAAACGTCGCTGCTTGACAAAACTTTTTAATCTCTTTGGGAAAGTTTTGAAGTTCTTATTTTGCTATCGTTTCGTAATGCACTGCTTGTTTTCTTCCCTGGTGGTCTCCAGCTTTTTCTTTCTTTTGGTCGCGGTTGCTGTCGTCTTAAGTAAACCCCTGTTTATTGTTAATCGTGTGTCATGAAGACGATTTTTTCAATCCGTCAGTATTCCAGTCAAGTGGAGTCGTCGTAGCTCAGGCGGTAGCGCATCTGACTACGAATTGGGCGGTCCGGGTTCAAATCTCGGCCAGAACTTTGGAGACTTTCCTTCAGCAATAGCAGAGTGTGCTTGGAATTCCTGAGCATTTTGGGAGGTAGAAGCGGTCGAGCATGGGGTAATCCACCTTACGCCAAAGAATTTAATATATGAATTGGAGAGGAATATGCTTAGTCCTGTTGCTCGTGTGTAAAGAAATGTAATCTTAAAGAAGATATAAGGTTGATACCGGATGGATGTTACGGGCATTTGTTGGAGATAATTTGGACCCTCAACCATTCTTTATTCCACCAATTACTTCAGCCATCATCATCCATTCGGTCTGAGTCAAAATTTGCTACAGGCCTTTAATGAAAAGTCGAATAAGATTCAAACTGCAGATCCGGCGGTCCGGGAAATTACCACGGAAGTCAGATGCTTGATCCAAAAATACATACTGCACAAATGTGCAAGCAGTGTACTCGGGAATCCCTATGTAGAATTGAGGATTTCCGAATATTTTTACTAGGAAAAGAATGTTATCAAAGCGTCTCTGGGACGTTTCACAGTAAAACTGTCCTTTTTACTTTACCATAAAAATGGCGTTGGTTTATTATCATTAAATCTTAAGATCAAGGACTACGGACAGAATTTCTATTGTTACCAGCTGTATAGTTGTCGAATTGAAACGTAAAACATTATAAAGACGAACAAGCTTCTTATGCTGAACAAGTGCAATCTCTTGGGAGTGAAAAAGCATTGCGTTGGTAGATATATTAGCGTAGTGATAACTGGATGCAGATACAGCTGAGGCGCTAAAAACTATGACGTGACTTCCGTAGATGCCGATGTGGAAAGACGAGTATCATTGGTACCTTTGCTTAAAGTTATTTATTTATAGGGTTGTAGACTTGTAGTTGATCTTGTAGTAGACATCGTGATGACTGATGTCTTGAAACAATTGAAACTACTATAAAACTTTCAACTCAATGAAAGTTCACGAGCACACACAAATATCAAACAAAATGGATCACACTTAAGATTACTTTTCTTTGTCTACAGTTCATAACATACAGTGTGTCCCTGAAGTAATGGGAGAAACTTCGGAAGGTGATTATTTACATTTAAAAAAAAAATGTTTAAACAAGTTTCGAATTACGCGTAATTTCGGAGCTACATGACCTGAAAGTTAAGACGTCATCGGGTCACAAATAACGTTATATAATGACGTAAGTGGTGTCATCATAGCAAATCACAAACAAAATAGTACCCGTTAGATCCATATAATATAAGTAATGTTTATGATTGAGGGAGTCCTGTATAGACAGGTTTGTAGTGTAAAAATTTGATTACCAAAGAAGTAAATGGTTACAGAAATCCTCTGTAAGCTGCTAATAATAAACTTCGCTTAATAGGTTTATTGGGTACTATTTCAATTGTGATTTGCAAATCGGACACCGCTTACATCATTATTTGTCGATACATGACGTAATTTGTGACGATACCTCCTCAACTTTGATCTTCTGTAGCTACGAAACGAAGCATGTTTTGTCATTTCTTCAAAAGATTTTTCTTCTTGTTTTTGATGCATTTTATCACCTCCCGAAGCTTGCGCCATTATTTCAGTGCAATGGGTCCTACACAGTTTCAAAAATGGATGATAAAAAAAAGAAGTGCTGAATAACCAACCGCTCCTGACGATTCGCCACTGAAATTTATTTATGTGAGATTCCTAACTGTTGTATTTTTCGAGTAATCAGAATCTAGAATGAGAGATAGGAGAAATACAAACTATAGTCATATCATAAAATGGAACTTGAATTAACAACCATTTTGAGGTACCTTTTAGTTCGTAACACAGAATTAATATAACCAGAAACAACTCGTCATTATAATATATTCATGTATGCAAATTTCTTGGTTGATTAACCTACGGGCAGTTCTGGATAACCAACCGCTCCTGACGATTCGCCACTGAAATGTATTTTTGTGCTGAAAAAGGAAATTTAAAAAAATAGAAACAATTTTTGAGGAGTGGTCGATTAACCTCCGAAATAAGTCGTGTATTACGTGAAACGTATTTTCTTATTTCCGTACAAATTACGGGTTATGTGCCAAACGAGCCATTTGGCAAGGATGGTGAAACAGTACGTGATTTTAGTAACTCTCCTTTTATGTACATGTCTTAGCAAAACTTCATCTTAATGGAGCTATATCGGTTTGCTGTTTTCACTAAACCTATCCAGTTTTCACGAAAAGAAAGATAAAATGAATAGTTGATGTATCGTGTACCAAATATTAGATCGTGTTCGAATGGTGTTGTTACTAAGTAAGGTGTTAGCAATACTTGTACATTTCTCGTCCGTGAATATGTGGTGAGGTAGTTCAAAAGATTCAGTAAAAGTGCTTTACCAATCTTCTGTATTTCAACGGTGGAATTATTGTTATCGTTCTAAGCGAGCTGGTGAACTTGTAGATCATGAAACCTAGTTTCTCAGTACCAACAAGACTTGTACTCTTGAACGATCTTTTGTTCAACATCATCATCTTGTTTCCGAATGATACGATTTCAAAAGGCTTTTAAAATACACTCCCACAAAGCACCCATGATGGTAATTTATTTGAAGTATTTGAGGTCTCGTAGACAGTTTTCGTTAAATAAGGATAATTTTTGTAATGATGACTTTTTGAAATGCTTTGAATTTTGTGTTCATGAACTGTTTTTCTAACTTGGATCGTAAATAATATTTGAGCACTCAGAACAGATAGTTGCAACTTGTTTCTCAGACATGAAAGGAGTTTCGTTTCTTTTCTTGAGGAAACAGATAGATAGCGGTTACTGTGATGGTCCTCCTACCTATCTTTTCTGTTGGTCCTATTTTGACTGATCCGTGGTCCAGGAGCAACCACAAAACAGTTCATTCTCTTTCCTTTTTACCTCCTCGAAGCCTAAAATTCCTCACTCTTTTTCTCTCCTGCGTAACCCCTTCCTCCAGTTTCAACCGGTTGCTTGTCCGCTCGGTCAAACAACCGGTCAGCCTTGAGCTTGCTTACCACTTCCATCTTGTCTCCGCCCCGCCATCAGCGCTCTTCCTTTCTAGTGGAAGGCCTTCCGCTCCTTCCCTTCCTTCCACCTGGTTGTGGCGATGAGAGGGAGAGACCGAGAGAGAGAAAGATTTTGCACGGCGTTGTTTATCAAGTGTTTCTTTTCTGCTACTTCTACCAGAAGAAAATTTGGGTCAACGATGGCGAGTTTAGCCGTGGCATCTCTGTTACTGGACAAATGGGTCCTTTGCTCCTAGGCCACCGCTTCCCCACTGGTCTGTTTGGGACAGAGAGAGTTGATCCAGACTTTTGGAACAGGTTTTTGAAGCCTTTTTCCATGCGGGCTATTGTTTGCAGTTGGCACGCTGTTCGTGGCAGAAAAAAAGCCTACAGCTTCCATAAAACCGCCTCAGGCGTAGCATTTCCACTATCACTGTCCTTGAAGACGATGTTTGCAGACTGTTGATTATTTCCTGTAGTAACAATTGCATGTGATTTTTTTTCATTAATGTGTGTGTCCGCGTGTGTGTAGTGTATGTGTGTTAGGATTGGTCTGTGTTAATGTATGTGTTATGTATATGAGTGTGAATGTTGTCTGTAACCCTGTGTGCACTGACCATCGCGTAGTGATAGTGTTACGGAATATTAAAAAGGAATAAAAGATGGCGACGTTCTTGAACCTACCAGCGCTAAAGGAGTGCCAGACTAACTTTGGCAACAGTGGGTGAGTGCAGAATATGTACCTGAATTTTCTCATTATTTGCATAAGAAAAATTAAATATTTGTTCTTCCCAGAGTTGACTCTCTTTAAAACGTGCTGTTATTGTGGACACCAAGTGTTTTAAGTTGGGTGGGTCATGACTGGAACAGACGCTAGTACAGAACAGAAAGGACTTTGTTTTCCTTGCTGAAGGATTTTTCTTTTATTAATGGCGTTAAAACATCTTCGTCAGTGATGGACTTTACCTTCAATTTGATCCTCGCATACTGGCCCAATTAGTAAATCTAAGAAAAATATTATCTTATACAACTTTTTTTTTTTTTTTTGTGAGCGTCGAGTTGTTGATATTGTACTGAAGGTAACCTCTTGTAACTACACATGTATTAAGTTCTGTTCGTGAAAGCAGCCCATTGCGCTACAGAAGAAAATATGCACACAAAATTATTTGGCTTGTAAATAACGTTCTAACTTTAGTTTGGAAAAGATTTTTCGAGTCGATCAGAAACAGAAAGCTAAACGATTCCACTTACGCCCTTTTATTATTTTATTTTAAAAAATAATAATTTTCCCTCACTTAATTGGTTGAGTGACGCCCTCTGTATTTAAAATTTAAAGGATTTTCTTCACCATTCGTGTGGAATCGTTTATAATTGTTCCTGTAAAAGATCGTTGTACAATATCGATGTTGATCATAGGCGTACACAGCCCTAAATATTAATGGTGCCATCTAAAAATTATGTTTACAGTAAAGATAAAATCCAAAAAATTATCCAAGCGTTTTATATAAAGTGTTTTCATCCTTTGTGTGAAATGTTACAGACGTCTCACCCTAAAGTGTTATTTCATACCCAGAGACTGAACTCTGTATCTTCTCTAAACTTGTTAAACATCCTTAAAGACTGTTTTCGTCCATTAACTTAAGAATAAGGGAAAACGTTCTATTTTGATATTCTGCATTTTAATTTTTATAAGAAGGAGAGGAGTAATTGAGCCAAAATCCAGAGGGACGCAGTACCGGAACTTTTTTTAACCTGACTTGAGAAATAAGGGCATTTAGAGTTTATAGAAGTAAAATTACCCCTTAGGGATTTTATGGCACTTCAGCTGTAAATACAATATCGATTTATAACATCTTGCTTCTAGTTGAACATTATATCCGACCTAATGTTCATTAATTTTTGGGGACCAGATCTTCAAAATTTCATCCCTGAACCATATGTAACATTCTGGTTGCTGTCTGGAAGGCGATCTGCTCTTCAAAGCAGCTCCCGGATGTCCCGATATGGAGGACTACTGAGTTATTGGGAAATTTTGTCTTCGAAAAATAAACTAACTGCACATTAATTGGTGGTTCCACGGTACCAACCGTGCTCACGCCTGTAATATTGATTATCGTTGAAAGAGAGATATATAAAGATAGAGATCCGTGGATATTTGATCGTTGTATCGAATTTCAATCTTTGTTAAGATTTAAAATGTTAAATTTTAGGTTTCGATCGTATGCAAAGTAAATAAATAACTATGGGGTATTTAAATAAGGATATGTGAAAATTTGCTTTAAAAAAAAAAATCTATTTACTAACAAATCACAAACTAAGAGCGCCTCTAGATTATTTTGTTCCGGCGACGCGGAGTGCTCAACGCTTTCGGTGCCTGTAGATAGATTTCTTGTTCCCAAATTTTGCTGTTGGGTCATCAACACCGTGATTCCAACGGGTAAACTGCTTGAATTACCAAGTAGCAGACTCCGGTACCGAAAGCGATCGGGAGTCGTTGCGACCAGACCACATCCTCTTTGAACGTCATTAGCTTGGCAAGTCAAGGCACTCTATATACGATGTCGAAATCAAACAGTTTAGGTTTTTGCTGTAGACTAGTGTCCCCGTGACAGAGCTTCTTGATGGAACAAGTTCTGTTTACTTCAGGTAGGAGTAAGGAACATTTATTCTCGTTTGTGCTTCGTACACTAAAATTAGAACACTTTTAAGTGCTGTGACACAGCGAACCCATCAATCTAGAAGTTTACTGAAAACCATTCCAACAAGACTGAAGGCAAAAAAGTGAACAAAATTTTCAGGTTGCACTAAATCTCAGAATCTATCATTATTTCTAGACAAAAATTTCATTAAAAATAAATAAATCAAAAGCAGGTTTAGAACAGAGAAGTCGGAATTTAGAAACCTCAGCCAAATCCGGGCTTTGTACAGAATTTTTAGTTGGAAAATACAAACAGCGAGATTCGAAACAAAAATCAGTATTTGCTGTTACCAAGAACTATTTTTTCCCATCGTATATAAATCTATTAATTATATGCACTGAGCTCTTTCGTAATTATTACTTTTATAAAGCCTTCGAATACATAGCGTGCTATAACTCTGTGCACCAAAAATGAGGCATCTTCTTCTGCAAATGTATTGTATTGTTGTAATTGTTGAATGTATTATTCTGTCTTGAAGGGAGTGGCATAAAGTATCACATTTTTCCGTTTCATGCCGACCAAACCAAACGTAGCGGTCATCTTCGTTCCCAAGAATAGTGGTGACAATGTTGTTTTCTTACGAGTGAAAGTGTGCTGTGACGTCACACACGACCTCTTCAACAAGATTCTCCACTTCGCTGCGGCATACCTCACAGAACTATGCCAATAGGTCTTCTGTACCTGACTTTCCTCTCTGCGGCGGAGACTGCAACCGAGGAGCCAACTCGGAGAATGGAGCAGCGGGGAAGAGGGCAGACATTTTTAGCTGGCAGGATTTGTTGTTGTTGTTACCCAGTGACATTAACATTTGAACCTGTAAAGGATCGCGATGAGGGTACACAGTCCCCGCGTCAGTACACTGCATCTATTTAGAATACATACAAATGTTTTATACTAGGGGTTGAGTCGAACTGGATCCCCGGTTCCAAGAGCCGGATCATTGGTTCCAATATTATCCGGGTAATGCGGATCGGGTCCATATCCATATTCCTAATTTATGCTGTAGAGCAAAGATGAGTGAAACAAATTCACGCGCAGTTGTTGTTCATGAGCTATATAGTCTGGAAGTCTTGAGAGAAAGTAAATATTTCCATAATTTCTATCGTCAACGGTCTATTCTGCGCACACATTTCATTCGAGGGTTAATGGACCAGGATCCGTATTCAGTTCTGATATCCGGATCCGGGTTTCCGGTTCCAATATTATTCTGAATCGGATCCGGGTATTAGCATCCATGTGTTTATCCCTATTTTATACAATAACCATTAATTAATGGAAATTAGGAAGAAATCCATATTCAGGGTGAAGTCTGCGTAAAATTTATATGGATATAGACCTATATTTGAAACAAGAAAATTCTGGTTATTTTCCAATCGTTTCCTGTTTATTGGTTGACTAGCAGCTGCGCCTGCCGGTTAATGCGGTTGGAATGGGAAGGTGGGAATGAAACAATATTACCCTTGCTGAAAGATGATTCCCCGCTGGTGTGCATTGTTCAACTGTTATACACATACGATTTTACTGTATTTATGTGAAAGAAATTCCCCTCCATGTGTGCTTAAATCTCCTTTCTTCTATCTACATAGGCTAAATGTTGCGGGATAATATATTACTTAAGATTAAAAGACTGTTATCTTGTAACTAGGGGTGTTTGGAATTTCGGAATGGAAATCAGGATTCATCCGAATTGACTTCGCACTTCCGAACACACTCTATCCTCTATTTATAACATAACTACACACACATATAGATTTTTATAATTCAACTTCGCAGTTACTATGTGTAATTACATGTGAAATGTTTTTCAGCACCGAATATTTTGGGTAAATGGTATGTAGATTGACTTGTTACCTAGCTGGTAAGCTTCTAAGAATGGGACCTACAGTTTTAAGTAAAAGCGCGCTCCAAATTATTTTATTCCGTTCACCTAATGATCTTGAACCCGTGACCACGCACACAGAAAGCTAACCATTCCAAAAACAGGGGGCCTAGTTTCATTTTCAGTTTACTTATGTCCTATAGACATTTCTCCGAGCGCCTAGTGTAGGTGAAGCGCAAGCGCAGGCTCGCCCTGTAACCGGGAGATACTGGAATTGAATCCCGTTCTAATCATCTTGCCATGTTCTTTTCGTGATATTCCTGACACCATGTTTCATTAATGCTGCGCACTTAAATTATTGTCATTATTATTATTACTAGTAATAATAATAAACAAATAATTGCTTAGCGTTTATTGATATTTACAGACTAGTCTTGGCAATTTTGTCCCCGCTGGTGAGCACTTTTCGCGCAAACCTCAGTCAGAATGGCCAGAGACGGGACTCGAACCTGCGTGCCTCCCCAGTCCGCGACCTTAACCTCTAGACTACGGGAGCTGGTTTATATTTCCATCACCAACATACTGTAATAAATAGAAATAGAATGAAGAAGCCCTGAAATGTTTCGTACAGTTGTTTGTTCCTTGCTTACAAATTTGCAAGTTATTAAAATTCATTAATTTTTAATTTATTAAGAAAAATAAGTTTACATGCTTTAGATAGAAAAATCATTCGGTGTCTCAATGGTAAACGATCGCTTCCATACGCGTTGAGAGTTGAGATAAAGGACTGAACTCTGACCTTTGGATTGTACGGCATGTCTCAAAGTTGATTATTAAACCATGCCACAACAGATTAACAATATATCATCTGACATTCCAAGAAATATGAAATCTTTGCTGAAAGTTCCGTGGTAATAATAATAATAAATAATAATAATAATAAATGCACACGTTTGTCTTTTAAGTTGACACATTGACACGTAATCTAATTTAAATGTCATCTGCCTAGGTTACTAGGTTTTTATTCACGGAGATGTTGCAAACACGTGGAGGTAATATAATAGAAATAAGTAATAGTAGCAGTAAAAATATATATGGAATGTGCCGAGCCATGTGTGTTTGCTTCCTGTGCATGTAGGTCGACGTGTCAGACTTACGAAACTCACATGAACTGAAACTTGGAATGATACAAGACACAAACTATTAGCAAAAGCAGGTTTAAATCGGCGGAATTCTCTCACATTCCAATTGATACAGTATTAGTTAAAGCTTAATGCAATATTTCAACATGTGTTGGGCCAAAAATTTTGTATAACAATATTTTATTTCAGTTGTTTAGAACGCTACAAGGTATTAGCATAGCGTGTGGTATTAGTTTAATTCTTTGGTATTGCAGGAAGAGGAAATATGTAAGCAAGTAGTCAGTCAACATTCTAAATATCATCCCGGCAGTCGCCTGGTGGACAGAAGGGTGGTGGACAGAAGGGTGAGACAGTGGACCCGGGGGCCCCGACATAGGTGACCGGAGTGACCCAGTTATCCGGTCCGATTCATGATCTGGTATTCACGCAAATGACCAGGCTGATTTTGTTATCCGGTAACCTGATCGAATATTGAGTAACGCATCAGATCACACCTCTATTTCTGTCGAGGGTTAATTTTGTTCTTTCCGGGATATGAGACGATTACCATATGTTATTACTATACTTTCCGGCGTCGACTTTTTCGTCCTCTGGGGGTAAACCCCCTGTTTCGGTCACTCCCCTGAAAAAAAATAATTCAAACGCCACAGTGTATATAACAAGGAAAGAATAAAAGCTGTGCCCTTCCTTCAGAGTTACTGGGTCGAAATCGGGTCACCGGGTTAGGCCGGGTTCTAAGGATAGACCCGGTGACCTGGTCCAAAGCTTGACCCGAATGACCCGGTGAATGATTCGTTTCACTCGGTTGTCTTGTATCCCGGGGGGAACACCGGAGTCCACATCAAAGTGTAGGTCACGTTGTTATGGCATCATCTGTGTTTGATGGAAGGCAATGGAAAACAGCCATCGGTTCATCTTGGTCACGGGAGTTCCGGTTATGGACCTGTCTCCGAGAAGGGCACTAAATCATTATCATTGTACTTCCCAAATACTTAGAAACGTGATTCTTGAACAGTTTCTTCCCTTCCAAGGTTGATATCGAACCGCCGTAGCTCAGTGATAGAGCGTTGGCGTAGCACTCGGGAGGGTCGTGGGTTCGATCGGCAGACCACTCCACCCTAACAAGTTTTTCCAGGATTTTTCCTCAGCCATACCAGGCAAATGCCGGGATGGAACCTTCAACATAGGCCCTGGCCGATACCTTCCTGAATCTTCACCCCCCCACACCTATCCCAGCCTGAGCCTTAGATACCTAAAGGTCATAAATAAAATTCAAACTCAATTCCAGGATTGATGCTTGCTGTTGTCTCATTCGTTCAACCCCTCATTACTTTCGTTTTCTTTATATTTGTGACTCGCGGTCATATCTTGACCTTCACTATGCCTGCTTTGCTTTCTCAACATCATGTATGAGTTACAAGTCATAAATGAGTTATTTTTCTCGCTGATACGTAATTATTGAGCTGAAACCGCAGACATCTTCTGTATTCTTAACGTTATGAACATACTCTTCCTTCACGCGTATTGCAATGTACTGTTTCCGTATAAAATGTCAAGTAATAGAATCACTATCCTTACGTACTAGACATGAAAGATAGCTTCCACAACAACTTTCAGGGGTAAATTGATGGAAATATACGAAATGCGAATGTTCATTTACCGGAGAAGTTGTTTATGCGTATAGGAAAAAAGTTGGGCTTTCCATAAAGGAAAATGTATACATAGCATATGGGCCTTCAAACAGATAGCCTATTGCAGGAAATGCGTGATTTGTGAAGTAATGGATAGTTTATTGAGTATGAGATAACTGCGTGTTGCATAGACTTTTAAAAGCACATATAATACGACCATATTGGCATATTCAGCGAAGATACAGTAGCTGGAAATAGAAAACGGCTTTCGTTGCAAACTGAACATAGATAGTATTATTATAGGAAAAGTAAGATCACATTGAGTATTCACCGAGACCCCTACTCTTGTACTTATATTATACCAGTGTTTCTCATCTCTTTTTTTTTATGCGGCGACCCACAAGTATTTTCTCTTGTGTAATATTTGCTTTTCATTTCAACACATGGCAATTTATTTGCTGTATTTGATAATAAATATCCTATTTATATATATTACCCCAAAAGTTATTTAACAAATTATATTATATTTATTAATTATATTAAAAAAATAAAAAAACAGCAAGCAAAATTAAATTCCTTCTTTGAAATTTATTTGTTCTACTACAGAAACCGAGTTTCATTTATTTTCTCCTCCTCTCGCGACCCCACGTTTCTCCATTCTGTACTATACTAACGAAACCAGTAGATTGTTACTTATTATTATTATTATGCTGTAATATCTAATATGTCCGAAAATAAATAAAAATGCTATCTCTATATATAAAATTGAAAGTGACTATGTTTGCATTATCATCACGCAAAAAGTGCTTGACCGACTGGAATGATTTTTCGCACATGATCAGACACTGGACCGAACTAGCAAGTTATCATATCACTTTGATTCTAAAATTATTATCTTCAGAGATAATCGGCCATCTAATTATCCATTGAATCCCAGTGGCGGTAGTAAATAATGGGAAGTTTTAAAGCAAAGCACGCGGCAACCCACACTATAATGTTGTTCCACGGGTTGACAACTTCCAAGTAGTCTAATTTGGCATGACCATCAATTCATTAACAACGGCTATCTTAGGGAACACACCCCTCGGGAGAGGTGGGGTTAGAAGGGCTGACATGTAAAAATAATAGAAAATGAATTATATTAGTGTCGAATCCATTGTTTTCGGGGTCGCTGAGATGAATAGTAACACTCCCGATGTCGTTTAAGTCCAAGTTCGGCCCATCCGGGGGTGACAACATAATCAATCCCGCACCAACAGGCGGGCAAATCAGCTAGTTACTTCTAACTTTAAAATAATTTGGAGCATTTCTTCATCAGAGGTTTGGTTATCCTGCGATTGTTTTATTTTTTATTATGTTTAATAACGCTATTTGCATTACACAAATGTGTATGAACTAGTTATTAAGGTGCAATAAGACTCTTTGTGTGGAAGTAATAATCAAAATGTGATTTTCTTTGGATACTTAGATCGTCTGTGTACTTGACAAAACAAAGCACGAAGTCCTTGGAAATAATGATAATGATGATGATTATTAGTTACATAACAAGTTCATTGCTTACTCCATGATTACGTTGTGGTACCATAATAATAGTTTATCTCTTAATGAACTATGTTTGTACTGTACCACATGCTCATAATTGCTCCGATTCTCGATTTTTTTTTATTTATTTATATACTGGTTATATACGTAGAAGTAATTGTACTAAATGTACTGTGTAAAATTGCGAAGATATTTTCTCCATCGCTAAATATTGTTACAGTTTAAAGTATACTATTGGTATATGCAGATTTTTTTCGTTTGCTTCAATGCACGCTAGGTGGCGTATATTCCTGATTAGGAGAAAGAAAACGTGAAAATCATTCTTAGAATCTAAACCCGGAACCCTGCGCTCAGGCCCAATCTCGGCCCGACCTGATTCTACATCCACAGTTTTCAGATCGATCCGAGCCCGATTGAAATCGGATTGGGCCGGGCGGATAAATGTGTGATTTGTGTTCGTCATCCACTTTTCTGCTTCATCAGGTCAGCGATTTTCCGTCTGGTTCGGATTGAGCCGGAATCGGGCTCGAATGCAGGATTCTGAACTACAAAGGTTGTAGGATATGATGTATTCTTTTAGCTTTTGAGTTAGAAGCTGCTGGCGCCATATGTTTTCGTATCATGAACAAATTAAAGTATAATTAACATTTTCTTTTTTCAATGAGTAGCAGCCGTGTTCGTTTTGAATTTTAATATTATTTAAGGCCTTTAGGCAACTTTGCCTCAGGCCGAATAAGTGATGATGGGAGAATTGCTGAAATGAAGAAAGCCGGAGAACCTCACAAAAACCCATGCGCACTGTGTCCACCGCATGGAGCAAGCCGCGATTGAAACGGGGACCCTACGGACCAGAGGTAAGCGTTGTACCACTGAGCCATCGCGACCCCACAGGCATGTGCATGAACAGAAGTTTGTTTCTTTGAATCAGAGTAAGGACCAGAAGAAATTTCCTTTGCAACAGGTGGCGAAAATTAGGCGCTGCTAAATTTTTCCGATAAGGTTGTATGCTTCATCCATGCTAACGTTTCAAAGGCACCGACATATATTCGCGATAATACGCGAACTTTGTTGTAAGAAATGTAAACTTCGCTTAATTGGAACCGATTTCCACTTTCGCAATTACTTGCACGTATCTTCATGGGTGAACGATGGTACTCTTGAAGCCTCATAAAATAAGTTAGAAGAGCACAATCTAACTTCTGTCTCGTGTTATAATTTCGTATGTTCCCTGCTAACTTTTAACAGCGCCCATGTGGATTTCATGTACATGCAGCCAAGTTGAAAAAAACGGAAAACCACTTAAGTTCAGCCATGTTGGTACAGTAGAACCCGATTCACTTTTCGTATTCAGTCTTGACCTTTATGTGGTCTCTAATATATCATGTATTGATTGTAATTTAGAGTAAATATCAGTGACATACATATTTTCATTTTTGTAAATAAAACTGCGTTAATAGTGATTTTTTTTTTATCTCATTGCAGGTGGGTAAACATTATGCCCAAACAAAATAATGGTATACTTCTAGTACGGTAGAACAGTATGCTGCACTTTACTGAATACCTCAGGTACGTAGTTGATAAAACATATTCATATATTGTAGTGTAGTAGCAGTAATTGGGATAATTGTTGCTACAATTCAACAGAGTATCATCAAATTAGCCAAATGTGTGACAACAATGAAATAATCCTCTATCTAGGCGTTAGATCAACAATGCAAAACAATAAATTATTTCACTTTCAGCAACAAGCTTCGGTTAAGCTTTTCAAAGTTATCTCAGGGATATGGGTACCTCTCGAACTTGTTAAGAAGAATTTGCGGCATGAGCACTGAGATGCTCAACTTCGAATAGACCACTGTTTACGCACTGTGGTGGGGCGAAACTCAACGGTAACATCTTTACCCCAAGGTGTTCCACTTTAGAAAATAAATGAAATTGAATTTAAAAACAGATAATATATGTTAACGAACCTTAATTTTAACAAATATAATACAGCGTATCATGCTATACAATGTAGAGAAGTATATCTACAAGTACCGACCATAGGCTTTTAATATCCTTGGTACACAAATAGAACAATGTCATTTAATAATTGTAACTTCATAGTTCAATAAAATATATAAAAATCCTAAAGCCTTGCAGTGTGCTTTAGTAAAATAATAACGAGATTCATTGCCTTCGAACTTCCATATATAATAAATT
This sequence comes from Lepisma saccharinum, assembly GCA_022664845.1. NCBI lineage: Eukaryota > Metazoa > Arthropoda > Insecta > Zygentoma > Lepismatidae > Lepisma > Lepisma saccharinum. The sequence continues at coordinate 4,462 of JAGDQP010015809.1, read as the reverse complement.
ACTTTTGATTCACAAATTACTATAAACTTGTTAAACTTATCGCCGCGACATCTATGGTTCACATTCTAAACCACTACCGCAAGCATTACCAAATGAACTCGATTGCAAACAAGTTTCGATTGAAACACTGTAAGTTATTTAACTAAACATCTAATAAAGCTCAAAACAAATAAATTCATTCTTTTAGCGAAGATAACTCTTTGTAATAATAATAATAATTCAATTTGTAAACAATATTAAATACATCAGTGAGCTTTTAAAACCCAATTGGGGGCTAACCTAAACGTCTCCCAGCCTATACATAGCAACAAACGTAAGAAATTAGAGAAAGTAGTTTATAAGGAGTTAAAACTAGGTCTCTCTTGGGAGTACTTTCACTTGTCGCCACATAATCATGGGATTCCAAATCTGATACCAGGAGGCACATTGAACATATTTGGTTCGGAAAACCATCTGAAATTGGAGGTCCCATACTTCAGATGATTTTCATTCGATGAAAAGCAACGACAAACCGCCATTTTTTTTCTCGAAAATCAATTCGGTTTAAACCAAAGATGCCAAAAGGCAATAAATACAAAGGAGAAGCATAAAGTAAGGTGAATATTGAATTAATTCCGAAACGTGAAGGTGGAAAAATATTAAATTGCAGGGATGAACATTGTATTGCACTAAAATTCCACGTAGTCACCACTGCGGTCCAGTATTCCAACGGAAGGCTAAATCGTCCATGCCGGTCGATTGCACATCTAAATTCACCTTATTTTTTTGTTTACTTTAGTAAATTCAATTCAATTCGAAAGTGTAGACAAATAGTCTGGCATTTTATGTTCACGGTACGTTATACAACAGGCAGCACGCAAGTAGTTGCAGTGTGTGTATTAATATAATTTATCTGCTGAGATAAAAAAAGAAAAATGAGACAGTTGTGACCAGTGTTAAATTCAGGCATAACTGCAAAATTTGGTTGGCAAATCACACACATAGTTATTTAAACAATACGATCAGTGGACATAACTTTTGAGAAGTAGAGGAAAATTGGGACTCTGCCGGTGTGGTAAGGCGTTTTTTTTTCGCTACTTTCAAAAAAAAAAAAAAAAAAAATTGGTAATCTTTATTTTATATGGGCCAGTCTTGTAACTGTTGACATCGGCCCGTCATGATTATCCATCACGTTCGAGTTAAAAGACACCCATGTCCCTCCCAGGTCTCGAACCCGCGGGGACCTTCGAGTTGTTGGCCTAACGCCTTAGACCGCTCGGCTATCGCTACTTCCAAATGTTGAGATTCTGCTCTACCTTTACTAATATACATTTGAATTGCACATAACTGAGCTTAACAAACTCTTCTCGATCTCAACTGTTCGGTCTGCACAACACTGTATTCACAATTAAATTCTTCTGTGATTCTGCTTAAAAGAGAGATTGCCAAATCTACTATCATGAACGAAACGTCGTTTGGAAAACACGCAGCCAGAAAGCCACGTAGAATACACCTCATATGAACAATTAAGGATTATTTTTTTAAATATATATTTTAAATTCCTTTTTGCACTTCATTAATTTCTTACAGTGTTGTTTCTATTGAATTACATTTTGTATTCCATAATTCTTTTTGTTACTTTCTGGACAAAAATGTTATACAGAACCTCATTTATATTGTGAAAACGGAATTTGGCTTTTCTTAGCAAGTTTAAATTGAATTGATCTATAATTATTTGCGCAAACCTTTGATCATTAATGTGCCTAATTTTGTTATTCACATCGGTTTTTGTTATTTACTGTCTTGCGTATTGCAAATTGAGTTTATAACGACCAAATTGAATTTATAACGACCTCCCCCCGCTTCATTCTCCCCATAGGGTCATTTACTTACGACCTATTTTTAACTTCATTATTTTTTCCTTGTTAGGTTTGGCAAATGGCCCCCCTTAAATTTCTAAAGATCCCCCTTGCATAAAAGTCTGAATTCATCCCTGGTTGTGACATTTTCTTTTAATGTGTCTCCTACGGATTCTTTTAGTGATACGGCCTGAGCCTGAGATGCCTAAAGGCCATGAATAAATTCAAATTGTATTGAAGGGGAATAGACTAAGCGAGATGTCTGAGTATTTTAAGATAACAAACTGTATTCGAAAGCATTTTTTAAAGACTTAAAGACTTGAAGTCTTGAAGTAAATAAGTCATTAAATGCCATTAACCCAATAGAAGGACTAAATAATGTATTTGTACTTTGATTCTTATGTATTTTGTAGGTCTAACAACGTATATTGTTATTCCTGTAGAAACTCAATTTTCACAAAAATGGCTGTCGGTACCACATTATTTCAAGTTCTCAGTTATGAGATGAGATGAGTTTTTGTTTTGTTTTGTTTTGTTTAAGGCCTTTAAACAACTTTGGCTCAGATCGAGTGGATGATGAGAGAATTGATGGAGTTAAGAAAGTGGGAGGAAACGGGAGAACCCCGGGAAAATCCCTGCAAACAGTGTTCGTCCACCACATGGCACGAGCCGGGATCGAATCAAGGATCCCAGGCACCAGAGGTGAGTGCTCTACCACTGAGCCACCGCGGCCCTTGTAGAGACTAGTATTTGACCACCTAATTCCGCACTTCGATTTTTTCTGTGTTTCTTCAGTTTCGCCGTCCTTAAATTTTGTATTATTAACTTGGCGTGAAATTTACAATCTCATCTTAATAGAATGCGTATAGTCTTCTGAAGTTGCTGTTAAGTTTAAAGCGGCGTTCAATTGTATGATAAGAGACAATAAATTACGCACACAATGAAAAAGGGCGTCACATTTTTATTATTCATGAGTTATATGACTGACATTTACTCTCAACCACAACGCGAATTAAAAGTACGAGGTTGAAATATGCAGTGTGATTCTCCACAATGTCTCATAAGCGAGAATAACTTCTGAAAACAAATGGAGAAAAAATATATTGTAATACTGAAGAGAAAAAAATCCACTCTAGCAATTTGTGGTCAAACATTTTCCTATACAGATGACATTTCTTCTTTTTTTCTTTCTGAGAATTAATTTCATGTGCTTTTTTTCTGCCATCAAAATACGTAAAAGGTGAACAATCTTTGACAAGCCTTTTTTTTTTATATCATCTCTTCTGCAAGTGTCATAAAATGAAGCTTATGTAAAGATTTTTATGGGGGTTACGGGCGGCGGGAGAGGGAGTAAATGGTTTCCCTGGTCGTTGTATAATGACACATGTCCGGAATTTTCTGCTTCGTTCAATGACATAAAAGTACTGTACATATATATGTACGAAGGAAGGAAATTTTTCGTTACAGTGGATGACCATGACATCATGGTTGCAGCAGCGATGGTGGGTGGCTGGTTGGTCGGTTAGTGCCTACGATTTCCTTCTCTGCATCTCAAATGTACTATTTCCCTTCTATTTTTTTAAAAAAGGAAAAAAAAACTGTGGTTATGTTTCTTTCGTTGTATGTCACCCTTGAAATTACACATTTAATTCATTTATTGTAAATTTAGAGACTTCGAATATACATAAAAGTTTTCCCAGTTGCGGAAAAGAAGTACAGAAAATTGTGATCATGATGGGTGTTCTGCCTCAAGGCAGGTCCTGACCCGAAGGTGGTTTGCCAGTGCGTTCCATTGAATTAAGATGACGTCCTAACGACGGGATCTACAGTTTAACGTGGCCTCCAAACCACTTGTGTCCCCACCGGGAATTAAACTCAGGACCCCTTGATAACGTTACCACTCACAAAATCTGGAAATAATGCCCAGTAGGTTATCGAGATTATTTCGTGGGATGAGTGTTTTTGCTCGTCTTTTCGTAATCGTTTAGTCCCGAATTCCCTCCACGGAGTCCTGTGGAGACGCATTGAACGTACTGGTTCGAAATCCTCGTTCAACTGTAGGTCCCAACCTTAGGACGTCATCTCTATCCACTGGAAGGCAGTAGAAAACCAATATCAGTTTATGTCCATGAACCTTTGGTTCATAAACACAGAATGCTAATCATAATTCATAATCATTAGGTTCTTCGAGACGTCCCTGTAATCAATTTTATATGCTGTCAAAAAAGTTGACCTAATAAAGAAAAAAATGGTTCCCTGGATTTCCTGGTCTAGTGGGGATTACGTTAGTTCTGGATTGAGAGTGAGGATTACGTTCACAGCGACCATTTTTACTCCAGTAGGTTTCCAAGATATTTTCTCAGATCCAGCACATGAATGACATTCTTAGGTATCTAGTATTGAAGCCCTGCTCGTCTTCGCTGATACCTTGCTAAAAAAAATAATGTGGTCACCAGAGGACGGTATTCTTCAGAAATAAGACCGATATAAGCCGTATATATGTCATTTCAGGCTTTCTAGAAGTGAAATAATAGATAAATTCTAACGTTTTCGGGAAGGAATTGAACCAAAACATCCATAAAATGATGCGTGTAGACATTTCCTCTTATACAAACGTTCCGTTA
>JAGDQP010015808.1:6421-41875 GCA_022664845.1 Lepisma saccharinum | reverse complement strand
GTCAACTTCTTTTGCATGTACTTCCTCCTTAACGCGTACTCGTACAAGTGGTGAAGTTAGCGTAGCCATTCCAGAATCTTGCACTCCTAGAGGACCTTTCGTTTCCTGCGTCTCCGAGGCCTCTCCATTTTCTTCTTCTTTTACGTACGCTTCACTCACGGAATGTGTGGGTACCATGATTGCTTCTTTCTTTTTCAAATCGTTTCTTCCAACAGCTTTCGCTTTTTTAATTCCAATTCTTTGATCACTTGAGCATGCTTCTTCTCGCCCAAAATTTCTTGTTTTTGTTGGCCCAAGATCCGCTGCTTTTCAAGGACCTCTTTGTAACGCGCATATGAATTTTTGAATGCATGAATCATTCCCTTTGTTATATTAATTTTTCCCATCCCGTCTACACAATTCACTGCCTCAATAATATGACGTAGTGCTATCAAAGAGCATTCCTTTTGGTTCGGGACCAAACATTAGTATTTCTTAATGGAGAATCCACGCTCAAGACTGGCATTTCCATGTGGCACTATCAACATCATTTTAACAAAATTTGAAAGATTCTCAAAATCACTTCTATCGTTGATTACATCCATCCAGAATTTCTAAAGTATATTCTTTTCCTAGTAAATAATTCTATGCTTCTTTAACTTCAGGCTTCAAACACAATATTCTTGTGCGACTTTATCAGCAATAGAACCTCGCATGATTGTTTTTAACAAGGATGTCCAAGCAAGTCTTTTTTCACCACCATTAGGAGAGGATCTGATTCTCTGGATTTAGACACATCAGAGCTTTTTTCAACTCGTATTTCTGAAGGGACCTCTCCATAAGCACCTTTTGCATGCAATCCTAAATTGAAGGATGTCCTTGTCAGATACCTTGCTACAAGTTCTTAATGCATAGCTTATACCAAAGCCAATATCTACTTCTTTGGCACGAAGCAGATTTTCGTTTTATCAAGAGGAATTCTGGGACGTGATGTCTTCTCTAAAACATCTTTCTTTATGATGCGCTGAAGCATGTTCTTTAACAATGTAAACAGCGAATTAAAAAAAAAAAGTGCTAGTGGATCATACGTCTGAAACACTTAGAAAAGGGGTAACTTCTTCAGCTAGGGAAACAAAACATGCCAACTCAGCTTTCAACAATTTGTTTTATAACCCATTTTCCAAAACAGAGAAACAGACATTTTGTTCCTTTCACTTCGTTCACGCACTTCTCCAGGTGAGATAAAAGGTTAATCACTCTTTGTGAAGCAACTTCTACGTTCTGAAGCTACCTAACTGCACAAAACTTTAATGGAAAAAGCTTGTTCCGGTTATGGCAATGAAATCTCTTCTTCTAGAAGGAATATCTTTGAACAAGTTATAAATTGACCGTAAAAAACTTATCAGATTCCACTCCGTTGATTTTATTGCATTTTTAAAGGCACAGTCCCACAAGAATCAGTATCAAGACGTTTGATCAGTTGAAGAGGATAAGTCTTCTTCCAAAAATCTCAACACTTTTAAAGTTGACGTTAGGTCCAACCATGGTCACCTGCAACGTTTTTCTTATATCGAACCCTTGTAACGCAGTCTTTAATCCATTCAAAAGGTCTTAGGCAGTAGAGTGATCTAAAAATACTGATGTCAAGTAATATGAAATGACTTTCCTGCACTGATTATCCCAAAAACGCAAGGTGATGTCCATTTGTTGCTTTTGTGATATTCTGTTCAAACTTTCATTGTAACACTACAAAATATTTACACTTCTCTGTTCTTAAAGTTACTCTCCAAATACGGCCCAAGACCGTAAGTTAAAGCGTAAGCTACTCTGGTCTTTTGGAGCTTCATACCCGATGCAATTTCGCTGTCAGGAAACATCACTTTAAAAAGTAAATAGCTATCTACCATACCTCGCATAGATTGATGATTAACAACAGTTTGAAAGCAAAAGATATTTCCGCCTTGCACACATTGCTTTTATGAATAAACTTTTCGATAATTCCTTTTTTGGGTAAGCTTTGTTGATGTTTGGGAAGTGAACGGCAATCTAGAACACGTAGTGAATGAAAATCGGATGCAGATCTGGTACGCGTTGCTGCACAAGAGGTTGTTACTGCATTTGTTGTTGAGGCTGTGCTGTGTAGTATGTCAGAAGATGATGCACACTAGGTCCCTGTGTATCAACAGCAAACTGTCTTACATAAATTACATCTTGCAATACGTTGATTGTTGGGAACAGGGCGTACCCAAGGGAACTCTTCTTAACAGCCTCTTGAATTTCGTTTTTCCCCGATTAATTTGTGTCTTCGAGCACATGGCAAAGTCTGTCAAGAACAAATAATTATAGTAGAGAACATGCAATAAGGAAAAGAAGGAAAGTCTGTACAAACCTTAATTGTAGAAAGTCCGACCAGCATGCCAAGCGGATATGTAGATTTCGTCTTTTCGTCTATAGCACAATGTTACTTTTAAAAACTTTGGAACGTATATAACGTAGACTCGTATACACGAAATCTACTTAAAATCATGAAGTCTCCAGGCACAGTTGCTACATGCGTGCGAAAGTAAAGAAACCTAACACAATCTAACGGAACCTTATTAATATAAGTGTGTATACGAAAAAAAAACCTAACCTAACCTCTTGCATAAGAGCATGTGATTCTGCGTTTAGCAGTTCTAAAACTATCATATAATTCGTTTCTGAAAGATGTTTGTTTGGCCTACCTCTGCGGAATAAAGGCCTACCCGGGTTTATTTCTATTTAATTTTATTCACAAACTTGTGTCTAAATACAAAAAGGAATTCGCAAAGTAATAACCATGCACTACACTGGTTATAATGCTTCGTATGGAGTATTGCCGATACCATTAGAAAGAGATAAAGGAACTGGTTGGGGCATTGCTTGAGGAGAAATTGTCTTCTTAGAGATGTAATACAGGATACGGTGGAAGGTAAAAGAGGGAAGGCCAAAAAAAGGATGACGTTAATGAATGATATAATCAACTCACTTATGATGTGACGATGGTATTTAGTAACACAGCAACACTTTGGGCCTTTGTCCGCAGATGTGCTCTAGACAAAGATTACAGGCAAACTGCCATAAATGAATTTAACATGCATAGACAACTAGTAAAGATGTTATAAGTTATAATAGGTTAGGTTACTTTTGATTTGGTTAGGTTTTTCTGGATACGGTTTTGTTGTTTCTTTAGCTAAATATAAATACACACTTGTATTAATAAGGTTCGGTTAGATTCCCATGTGACCTTGCACTTAATTATTGATATGGAGTATTCGTTTCGAAATGTGGAAAATAATATTTAAATATCTAATGAAAAATCAATTCTTACGACCTGAAAACACGTGGGTTTTTATTTAGGTACGTACTTAGTCTCGTTGGCCCACAAAGGGTGTTGTTCGTTTAAGAACTAATATGTGCCCTTGTACTTGATGCTTTCCACTTTCACACACACTTACTTCAAAAATAACGAAACTTGCTTTACTTTACTTGCTACAACGTTCAATCACGATCATCACACTTCTGCAGATCTTCTATAAATTTTTCAAATTTTTAATAATTTTGGAGCATATCAGCGGAAAACTTACACTTTGGCCATTGTACGTAAGAAAATACAATTGTTATTTTAGTTTATTTCTTATTTACTTCTGTATTCTTCACATTTTTAATTTGTGAGAAGGTAACTAACTTTATAAATATATTTATTGAATATTTAAGCTCTTTTGTTCAAGCCGGTGTAGCGAGGCACTTGTTTCCGTGAAAAAATACTTTTAAGAAGGTGTTTCCGGCAATTATCAGTTAAAAGTTGTTTGTGATCTGGTGGCTCATCAAATTTGACAGGTGAAAGGCAAGTACGCTCGCACGGGGGAGGCCTGCGCTAGGGAAAGAAAAGTGAACTTTTAATTAGTAGTGACTCCTGATTTGTGGAAAGAAAAGACGATCTCCTTTCTTTATTGATTAAGTAATTTTTCTACATTCACTAGTAGAGTGTAGTCTGAGGAAGGAAGTGGTATACTTTCGAAACCGTCACGTTTGAAGTCATTTTTGTTATTAAAGAATTCAGCCTTGTCAGAAAGCTTTGTTTTTCTTTACTAAAAATACTCAAGTAATAACACGTAAGTTAACTATAGCACAAATTTAAAAGAATCTTACCTTATTTTGGACGATTGTTGTTGTTACTCAATATTCGGATGAACTGGAAGTTTTACTCTAGTCTTCTGAATATCGACAAATATAATTTATTTTTTTTCTTTCCTGATTTTTTAAAAATCTGTACCCTTCCGACTTCCGAGTCACAGACATATATAATACCGGTAGTCACGCATTTCAAGGAAGAAAATAAGTGGCTATGTTACGCACTAGTCTGCATCAAGCAAGCTAATGACATATAACGAAATGTCATTAAATGTGTTAATGACATTTAACAAACTATTTAAATTAAAAAGACACGATTATTGCTTTTCTAATAGTGGATGGCAGCACAGGAAACATTGATTTTCATCTCGGAATTATAGTTAATTTGAAAGAAAAAAAAATGCAATTTACAAGGAAAGTGAATACTGTACAAATACGTGACACTCGAAAATAGAAATAAACGTAGATATTTTAAATTTTGGATTCTTCCCGGTTTTAGTATACAAAATTACCGCATTTTTCCCGACACAGCCAATTTCCCGGTTTTCCCGATCGCCGGACATCCTGGTTAACGTTGCTCAAAGTCTGACGACGCTACCTGTGAGGTTGCTAAAAGTTTAGCATATTTTACTACCGTAAAATGGGACAATTTCTGATATTTTTTTTCAATTCGTAAAAAGTTTTCAATTCTTGTGATCAAAAACGGACATAGACAAATGGACTCTGCCTTTTCTAAATATAACTACAATTCAACTCTCTGGTCAACAGATGCAAAGACATTAGTCTTTTTATGTCCCAATGTTACCCCACTGAGTGAGGTAACTTTAGGAAAAGTCGAATTCATAAAGCATTACACATTCAAAATTAAAGTTTTCCTAATGTTCGACTGCAAAGGTATAATTGTCATTAGTATTACACACATTTTCAAATAATGTACAGAAGAAAATACAAGAAAATGCTGTTTTACGGTAAATATCTTCATGTTGTGATGCTGTCTGAAAAACAATGCCTTAGAAATATCTATATCAAAACAAAACAACCATGACTAAGAACGGAAAGGAGCAGTAGAGAAGTTGGTTGTCATAAGTAGGTACACATAACAAAGTAACAGAAAGCAATTTTATCTTATTCATATAAACACACCTCGCCAACAATGAAGAGTTCCCGGCGGCTCAATCTTTGGGGTGGATTTATTGTTTGAATAATCTCATCTGCTGGTTAGTTTGAGATTCTGCTTTCATTAGCCATTTTTTATTACTTCTTCCTATGGCGGTAACCGAGAAACCGTTCACAGTCTTTTGAATAATTTGTCCTGGGTAAATCTTACAGTCATAGTTCACGAGAACAAACTGGCTCTCACACAAATGCGACGTCTCTTTTCTAGGGTTGGATATTGGAGTGGGATCTACGTCTACATTGGAATCAATGTCAGAGTCTTCAGACAAGTCCAAGGGACTGTCATCCGACTTAACATAAGGAACTGTTGACGATGACAGGCTTTCGCTGTCACTGGTTCCCGTTAATTCCTCTGTCTGCTTTCTCCCTAACACACATTCTCAATACAACACTTATGGGTATATATCTTTTATATTCACACAAATTATACTCAATGCATATAATCGTCTATGCATGTACCTCTTTTTTGTCCCAGAAATTGTAGTTCTTCCACACGGGATGAAAGTTTGTTGGCACTAGCTCACAGCACAACAACCACAACCAAATAGAGACGCTGACTGTTCGGCGAAGGCGGGAACTAGTGTTTAACTAACCATCAGATGGCAGCAGCACATACGCTTCCAATGGAACAGTTAAATTCCGCTTTCCGCAGAGCCCGGGTATTGACAATCGTACATAACATGTAAAATCCTGTGTGTTTTAAAGTTACATCTCCCGTCCCAAAGTATCCACGTTTTACGGTACTTCATTTCCAAGGGCAGTATTTAGGTGAGCCTGATTTGTTAAAACCAGTTCTCTTCAAAACTATTCGAGATATCGAGAAACTAATTGTTCGTAATCAGCGGAAAATTTTCAATGTGAATCACGCTTTACCTGCCGCTAGGTTCTAATAACAAAAGAGTTCTACTATTTTTGTGTTCATTTGCAGTAATAGAAAATAATAAACAAACTGTATTAAATGGGGTTAAGAACATTTTGCTACTTATGCAATCCCACTTTTGAAAAGTTGTCTAAGACGTCTATCAATCATACTTTATACTGATAAAAATATTTAATTGCTAACTTGCTCCCCAACTTCCAACCAATAATCGCCGCCTCTGCACACTACCAAGGTCTATGTTAGCAAAACAGTTCAAGGTCTACTTTGAGTTACCTACATGAAATTTTCTTCTTTTGTTCCAGTATCTCAACTTTCATTTTAACTGTTGTTGCTTCCTGTGTAATTTGAAGCCTTAGAATTTTTCTTCTCTCCTCAATTTTTTTTATCTTTCCTGTCAGTTTACTCTTTTTTGTTTTCTTCTGTCCTACTCTTCCTTGCTGCATCTTCAAGATATTGTTCGTAGCTCTTCCTAACTCTTCTTACATATTACACCATCTATTTTCTTATTGGCAAATTCTGTATGCTCCCAAATTACCAGACGGAGTCATTCACTAATGCAAGTGAAGATTTTCAGAAGTGCTTTATTAATAGAGAAACCACTGTCTAGACTTGCATTAGAAGGGGAGGTGGGGATATTAGGCACAACATCGCAACTTTCCACAAATTTTCATATGCCTTTCGATCAAACAAAGGGGACGAATAGAAGTTGTCTACTCTTAGACGTAGCAGTACCCAAAACTCCCTGACGTATGCTCTTTACTCCCATCTTTACTTTTAACTTCACAGCAAAGCTTCGTCTTTCAAAAATCTAGGCTTCATACTGCGAAGCAGCGGTTTGCAGTTAGCACATGTACAGAGCTTCCACCACCTTTCCGAATCATAATTTTTCCTGTTTAGGCTGTTTAGCAAAAAGAGTACAATGATGAAAATTTCTAATCAGTCTTATACTCAGAGGGCTCCTTTCAAAAATCTCACCGATCATTTGAATTACAATATTTTTGGCATTCTAGCTGAATTTTTTTATATTAGCTTCAGATGATTTTACTTCCCAATGAAGTTTGTTTGTTTGGAACCCAATATCAATTCATTTAAATGACGTAAATTTTCAGCATTATCCAGGTCAATAGTATATAACTCGTTTACAGTGACTGGCCGTTTACCTGACTTAACTATTAGCTCCACAGGGTTTCTTACTGAATCTATTAAGTTACAAAATATATACGGTGAAAGGGACTCTGGCGTCTGATATTTCCTTAAAAATGGTTCACAATCAGTTAACAGCCTTTTCGTAAAATGCAAGTTTGAGTTTCAAAAACGCATCTTTTGTTTGTTTGTTCAAGAAAATTTTATTAATCACTCCCCAAAAATTTCTTCAAACCAAATAGCAGCAAGGCCGTATCAACAGATGAGACATTCTTAAGCCAATCTAATTGTACAGTGCTAAGCAGGAAATACACTATGCCGTGTTAATGAGAGAAACTTTGCATGATGGGGAAGTGAATCATTAAAAATAATGAAAAGAGCTTACAGTCCAGTTCCATGTCCTAATTACTAACGTGAAGTCCACAAACAATAATGTTAACTAGTAATTGTCCCCTAAGGATCATCAACTTCGTTTTTTTCTTCAAGTTTATTTAAGGTTCACGTTTGGGCCATCTGTCTCCGTTGCACAATTTTATTCAATGATTCATCAAAACAGTCATCGCACCTTTTTAACCATCTATAAGTGCATTATCATAGTATGGTGTAAGTCCGTGATTTATGACATAAGAGCATTTGTTACAGCTCATTTGAAATTTGGTTGCAACAACAGTGTCGGGAAACATTAAGGAAATGTCTGTTCTAAATTTTCACATAAGTGTAATGACAGATTGCTATCAACAACTTTCGGTGAGCACAACACCTCTCCTCATGCAACATTGTCTCTGGTACAGAAAGTTTCTACAGACTGCACTTGTGATTGGGGGCGATAACGCACTTTTTGACAGTGAATGTCATGATTATTATCTTCACTACTACAGCGTTCTACATTTTGTGATAGATCTGATTTATCCTCCAGTCTGGGATCTTTATGCTGTATTTCATTTAAACCAGGAAACTACAAACTAAAAGAATTCGTGCGCACAGATTTCCCAACACACATATTTGAAAAACCTGAAAACTATAGTAAATTTTATGAACTTGGATAATTTCACTTTTTTCTAACGACTTTTCATTCATTTCCGTAACTTTTTGTACATAACAAGATCAATTCACTGACAATTTTTAATTTCCCTGACTTTCACTGGCCTTCACTGACTTACCAGGTCTGTGGGAACCCTGATATAAGATGTTAATTAAACTAATTATGACTATGATTATTAACAAGTCTTTTATCTTTTAAAAAATACAAACGCAAATATGGAGAACTTAAAATGCTTAAAAATATTATTCCAAAATATTAAATTCCATTTTTATTTTAAAAATAAAATCCCTCCCTCCCTTTACCCATATGAGAAATCAGTGGCAAATATTTAACTTAATTACGCCCTTCGACATGAAACTTTTGCATTTATTTAAATACATAATTGCATATGAGCGCCACAAACAAAATTACTAGAATGAATGTTACATTAAGAGCAAATATTAATTTAGAAAAATTTCCTGTGAAGAATAATTTAATTACAGAAAAAAGTGAAAATGGATATTACTCTGCAGAAAAATAACTCGAATTTAAATTGCAAACGAAATACAGTATAGGCAAATGATCATCAAAATAGGAATGTATAAGATTCAAGACAAACTTAAAAATAATTAGCATGAAACAACTACCTTTATCCTGCATCAATCCTAGTCCTGATTCACTAACTAAGTTTCCTGTAGTCAAAAGTGTTTCCACTGCGTTTTCTGGACTAAAAGCCTTTGACAATGCCCAGGTCATTTCACCTAAAATAAATAAATAAATAAAAACTCAGGAAGCACTACATTGCAATTTTTAAAAAAAAAAAAAAAAAACTACGTTCTTTTTATAAGCCTATTAAAATTGATCAACAATTTGACAAATTTTCAATTCTCAACGATTAGAAACCCATTTATTCTACAAGCTTGTACTTGTTGCTGCTTCAGACTGATTCTGAACTCTGTTCAAATCTACAATACGTAAGCTGTAATCTGCATTAAGATTTAGATAAATTTAAAGTGGCGAGAGCGGCCGTACTTATATTACATATATTCCGTGCGTGTATCCTTCCGAAGAGTATTTTACTCCGAAAACGTTCAAGGGAAATACGGAACAAAAAAGAGGAAGGTTAACTATGTGAAGGGAAAAGAAACTATACTATAGAAAATTGGTATATATATTCTACAAATGGTATATAAAAGTTAATATATTATATTTGGACGGCTACGCAATTACAACAATGTGGTCAGATACCCAAATTAGAAAACGCTTCTTCATTTTTAAGCAAATTTTACTAATATTTTGGCATTTAACCTGGGAAGACGCCAAGAGGACTAGTAGTGCAAAAGAAAGGTGTAGTGTCTAATCAAGGAAAAAGGGAAGAAAATTGGTTAGGAGGAGGAAGAAGACAAGAGAACTATAGAAGAAGAGTAGTTAGTGGTCTTACGTGAAGCTGAGATAAAGGACGAAGAGGAATTTCTAAGTTTAGGATAAAAGTTCAAAGTGGCAAAACAGCAGGAGAGTATTGATGAGATAGCTAACTAGATAGAGGAAGCCCTCATGGAGATCGAAGATAAGAAGGTAAGGAACAGAACAAAGAAGAAGGAGCCGTCGTTGGAACACACCCATCATTACTGAAGAGGAAAGGAGAGGAATGATAAGCATTACGAGAACAGAAGACAGAAGAAAAAGAAGATGAAGAGGAAGGAAGCGTATAGTGGAAGATTGCAAGAAGATAGGATTCATCTTATAGATGAAGAGGACAGATTACCGAAGATTTACAAGAAGGTGAAGCTGAGGCCAGTCCTGGACTAAGAGAAAAATACGCTACATAGGTTGGAGAACAAAATTAACTGAATAGTGGAGGCACTAAGAGGAGGTCAAGGAAGATCAAGAGCGGTGAATTCAGCTTAGGTAATGAAGTTAATAAAGGAGTTAAGGCAGAAGAGATAAAGCATTGTGATGTTCAGTATCGACGTGAAAATCATGTATCCATTTCTGAGGAGAGGAAATACTGCGTATAGTGAGCAAAGGAATGGGACAAAGTTATAGAAGGGTGGAATAGTGATAGAATGAAGACTTTAAAAGTGGTATGGGAGAATTGGTTTTGTAACACAAGTGATAAGATAGTGTGTGCCAAAGAAGGACTTAGTGTCGGTTCATGTATAAGCCCAATGAAAGCAGATTTGGTAATGAATGATTCGGACAAATATGGTGATGGAGAAAGGGAAGGTCAGACTGTTACCGTTTTGCAGGTACATAGATGACTAGTTTCGGAAAGAACATTAGGTCTGTTCATTAAGGAGTTCAATGATAGAGGCAACGGGGTGTCCTTTTGGAAGTAAGATGGAAGAAAACAAAGTGTTAAATTTCTTGGATATCAGGACTGAGAAAACGAAACACGGAAGATTTGTAATTCTTAGAAATGAGCAGCAGGATTATCTTTTTCCATAACGGAAGGAGTGGTGTTGACGATGCGACCAAAGAAAATTTCATAAGGAACACGGAGTAAAGAATAGAAAAGATTATGAGATATGAAAGAAGATAAGAAGAGAGATAGATATGTGGGAGGTTTTGTAAGGAGCTGAAGGAGAATGAATATAATGAGGAAGACTGAAGAAAGATCAAGAAGGGAAAATGGGCAAAAAAGAAAACTTAGAGCGAAGGAAAAGGAGAAAAGAAGAAGTGGTTTGGAATAAAAAGTAGGGGAAGAATTACGGAGAAAATCAAGCAGCTGCACAGTTGGCGAAATCCTTAATCTAGACGAGAAAAAAAAATTAAAAAATAGTTATTAGATTCGACAAGGAAAATTGCCATATCTGTTTCAAGGTAGACAAGGGTTTCTTGTGTAGTAACAAAGTATTTATCTTTGAAACACAAGATCTATGAGCACTACTGGAACTTACCCATTATACGAGGAAGCTTTTCAGTTCAGTTGGGTTGTTGCAGTGAAGAAAAGTTGATGAAATTTGGAGTGTAGCACAAAATATAGTTGTTTTGTTTTGTTTTTTTGTTTGGATTTTTATTATAGTAGTACGTATTATTCATTACTGCAGTTCAGAACACCGCATTGTCATGTCTCCTAATGGCTTTTAAGCTCTGTGTTAAATAAACAATATGAAAACAGGGAAATTAAAGTGTTATTATTTGAAAACAGTCCTATAAAACGAGTCTAAACAGATCCCAGTCTACTTCTACCAAATGTGTGTAGAGAGATTTTAGTAGGGAGCATCAAAAATACATTCTTTTTCAAAATCGGTTAATGGCTAGTCTAGTGCTAATTTCTGAACAAATTGTATCCGTATTACTTATAAAAAATTCAGATCCTTTGAACGTGGTCTTCAGTTGCCGCTGGGCGCCTTAATTTTGAAAACCATAGGAAAAATTGACAATTTCCCGATTTTTTAAAATATGTTTTTAATGCCCACATTTTTACATTGGTGATAAATCACTAGTAAATATGTCAAATATGAACAAGAAAAAAGATGAGAAAGATCGCTGAAGCGGTTTACGCATGGCGGAATTTTGAAGGATCGTGAAATAATGGCTAACAATAGACAAAATGCCTCACTCCTCATTCTCTGTGTACATCGGTTGCACGAGTTATTTATCAAGATCAGTATATTTATTTAGTGTTAATGATGCACTCTGTTTTCAGGATGAACTACAATCTAAACTTCCGCACATCTTGGTACTTGCATAATAATATCTGAACATTTGCCAAAATCATCTCAGTTTGCAGTATGTCACGCAGCACTTGTCCTGTGGCTGTGTAATGTGGTATTTTTGCAACTCTTGGCTTAATTCCAAAGTATTGCAGATATAATTCGCAAATAACACGGAGGAGGAGACTGCAAATATAGATCCGACATTCTGCCTTCATTAGATTTCTTGTGGAGGGGTTTGTTCCGGAATCTTTTCTATTCCGACATTGTTCTAATGTGCATGATTTTCGTAACGCGTTCGTTTCAATTTTTGTAGCTTGTCTTCATGTTAAATGTTGGCATTTGCGCACGAGATTTTAACGTGGCCTGTACAAAACGGTGCCTCGCCTCTTTACATAGCACAAACGTCGCTTCATTCACAAACTTCACCAACTTCACTACTGATCTTATAAATAACTCGTGCAACCAATGTAGTCAAGAGAATGAGGAGAGGCATTTTGTCTTTTGTTAGCCATTATTTCACGATCTTCAAATATTCCGCCATGGGTAAACCGCTTCACCGATCTTTCTAATTTTTTTCCTGTTCATATCTGACATTTATCACCAATGCAAAAGTATGGGTATTAAAAACATTTTTTTTTAAACAAAAAAAAAAAAGAAAAATTGTCCATTTTTTCTATATTTTTCTAAACTAAGGCGCCCGGCAGCAACTGAAGACCACGTACAATCGATCTGAAATTTTGTGTATGTAATATGGATACAATTTGGTGATAGTTTACAATTTTTGACCCCCAGAACAGTCTTTCTTTAAAAGTTTTTGTAAGTTACTGATACTATGTAGAGAACAGGAGTGGAGTATGCTGTAGCAATCTCGATTTCTCTGGAACTCAATTCATTTTTAATATGAGATAAACATACACACACACAAATTATTTGGAAAGATTTTGCTTTTTAAATACTTACCTTCAGTCATGTTAAAGGTCGTAGTCATTTTCGACTTTTTCATTATATTCGTTCGAATACTTCTTAGCCAAACAAACAGCTTTTCTTTAAGAACCTGGAGGTACAGATGTCCAGCAAGTAGTAGCTCTTGCATCATTACATTGTCTACACCTTCAACACGGCACTTGCCTTGTACAAATGTGAACAGTTTCTTGGTCATGAATACAAACAAATTAAATTTATCTACGTTATCATCCAAATGGATTGCCAGACAGTTCCTGTAAAACAGAATTTATTAAATTGTGCATGACAACAGCTTGGAAACGCGAAAATACTATTCTTAACAGAATTTAAATACGAAAACTCTCCATTACTAGCATTGCGGACTGACCGTGGTACGCCCAAGGAAAGTTAAACATTCAATAGTGTGTTTGTTGCTTCGAATCAATCTGGAAGTTGCTTCGACTCAGCAGCAGTGGCTCGTCGAGGAGTGAGATGGAAAGGAAATGAGTGAGATATAGAAAAGTGAAGAGTTTGGGGTAGGGGAAAGGACGCATATTGGAGGGGCCTTTTTGACTATATTGACAGGAAGTGGGACGTATTTCTTTGTGACAAACTAATGCTGTGTACCCTACGCTCACAGACTAAAACGTCTGGCATCAAATATTTAAATATACATGTCCAATTATTATTTTAACCATGTTGAAAATAAGATTCGTGTACATTTGGCCTAAAAGAACACTAGTACTATCTTGCTACCGTAACCCCACATTTCACTAGTCCTTCTGTGTTACGAAATTTAAAGTATTTTCTCCATTATATTTAAGTTTATTGAACTGTGTAGTGTTATTCCCCAGGGGACTGAGGAACCTTCTCAGGTGATTTTCAGAAACGTTTTCGTTACAGCTAAAGCATTTCTTAATATAACAAGTGAGACCTGCTGTAGAATTAGTTACAAGCAGTGAAAATACAGGCCAGATGTAATCAGTCGTTAGAAGATCGAGGGCTTTATTAAACTAATGATAAAACAGGCTTTTAGACCATACTGTTGTTGATATTAAAGCATTCAATTAAATAATTACATTTTTCTACGTGCGGAGGACAAATATTGTAAAACATAATGTTTCTATTTAAATAATCCTAAGGTACTTTCAGATGTACTTGTTGTTTTGTAGATTATCTGCGATTTGGATTGTCAATTCACGCCTTGTAAATCATATCGCATTCGGAAGCTTTTCAGCACCCAAACATTCGAAATTGCAGATAATGCATGTAAATTACAAACATAAACATGCAAATTACAAACAGTTCATTTTAAACAAAGTAATTATTGAAATTAATAGTTATATCAATTAAATGGGAAGCCCTATCATCACGCAGTTTGTTCAATCAAAGTTTCGTCTACTGTTTAATGCACTACTAATTATGTCATCCAAATCATCCCCATCGAACTCGAAATTTGTAATGTTTCGAGATTTCTCGAATAAAACAGTTACCAAATAAACGGGGTGTAAGGGTTTCCTTGACTCATCCTGTGCAATATACAGAACTGGATCTGTGAAGCAACACATTCTTACAACCTACCAGTGGTGGATTTCGGCCAAGCTTAAAGTTTCCAGAGACCTGGCCAGGTCAGGCTAAATCCTGCCGATATACTTCCATTTTTGTTCTGCGGATACACAAAAAATTACTTTACAAAACTGTTCGCATTAAAATTTAAATAATGTTAAAGGTCCTGACAGTGTCAAAGCTCTCACAAGCATTGTCATGTCAGCTAGCTTTGTGCTTATCGAGGCTTTCTTTCAGAGAAACCTCTCCTTGGAATAGTTGTACAATTCTGAAGGTACTTTTGAAGTTTCTAGGGGATTTGAAATTACGTTCCATATACTATTACCAGTAGCGTAACTAGAATTTTCGTGGAAGTGAGAATGCAAAAATTGTTTGATCTTGGTAAGTTTAAGACGAAACTGTGTGATTACGGACGGAGGATTCGGGTTGGAAGTAGGAGCAGGTGGTTTGTGTGTGGCTGCAAGTCAAATTTGCTTGGTTACGAGGTTAAGTGGGTAGCCTTGGTTGACTAGCGCCTCCTGGAGACGTTGGTTGTAGGTTTCGGTTGCGGATGTGGAATTCAGGCGTTGTCCTCTGAGGGCAAGGGAGAAGGGTATAGCTTTTTTGGTGTGGTAAGGATGGGAACTTGAATAATGTAAGTATTGCGTGTAGTTAGTGGATTTTTTATGAACGGAAGTGGAAAGGGTGTTTACCAAGGTGGCGTCTACATCAAGGAATGTGACTTTTGTGTTTGAGAAGGACCAAGTGAACTGGACAACACGGAACTGGTTCAGCTGTTCTAGAAACGTTTTGAGGCTGGCCTCACCATGAGTCCACAGCATTAGTACATCGTCCAAAAATCGTATCCAAAGTACAAGGTAAGCAAAAAAGTTTTTACCGTTCTAGAGCAGTGATAAACAAAGAGCAATACAGTGGACGGTACGTACCTCTAGGTTTTCAAGTAAGCTCCACAGGCATCCAACACCTTTTGCCAACGTTCCTGTAGCTGCACAAAATCCTGGTGATAAATGTCGGCGGTCTTCGAGGCAAAGATGTCCGTGAGTGCGTTCCGCAGATCTCCCTCATTGGCGAAGGATCTCCCACGGAGGTGGTTGTCGAGGGAATGAAACAGGTGGTAATCTGTTGGCGCAAGGTCCGGTGAATAATGTGCATGGCACAGTGTCTCCAGCCAAGTTGCTGAAGGGTCTCCCGGGTCCTCTTTGCAACATGTGGCTTGGCATTGTCGTCGAGGAACAGCACATTCTTGTGATTCACAAATGCCGGCTACTTCTGCCGCAATACACGGTGCACCATTTGCAACTGCTGTGAGTAGAGGTCAGCAGTAATGGTCTGACCAGGTGGAAGGAGCTCGTAATGCACCACTTGGCGACAAGTCCAGAGAACATAACCTTTCGTGAGTGCAGAGGTGGTCTTAAAGTGTGAGGAACAGGGTCACGTGGTGACAACCAATGTCGGGTACGTTTGGGAGTATCATAGAGGACCCACTTTTCGTCACTAGTGAGCAAGCGATCAAATATGGGTGTGTTCAGGGGCCGAGTGAGCAAGGACAAACAGGCTGTCACTCGTTGTTCCTTGTTGGCTTCCGACAATGTGTGGGGTAACCACTTGCTTAACCTGTATGATTTACCTAGGTGCAGTCTGATTGATTCAGCGGAAACATGGAATCTTTCTGCAAGTTCATCCCACGTTAGACCACCGTCCTCCTCGATGGCTGCTTTCAGGGCCTCGTCATCCAATACATGTGGTCATCCACTGCGAGGTTCATCAGCAAGGCTCACATCTCCCGAACGGAATTACTGGAACCAATGTCTGGCGGTGCATTCGTTCACGGCATTCTCACCAAGTGCGTGGCATATGCGGCAGCTGACAGGCTCACTTTAAAGACATACAACAAAAACACGCGACCAAGTTGCTTCGATACCTCTATTTCTCTTTTACACTAGACGAACTATGACCGCTATGTGTGAGCTCCGTGCCTGTATTACTGAAGGTCGATAGTCAGATTAACTTCCGATCGCTAGGAATGCGTCATTTCGTTTCCTCTCTGTGAACGCATGATTAATGGGACGTCAAAATCGGCAAAAACCTTTTTTGTTACCTTGTAGAGGAGTCAACGGTTGGGTTTGTAGAAACTAGTGTTCAAGCATGCCCATCAACAGGTTGACGTAGGAAGGGGCCATTCTTGTACTCATGGCTGTGCCTCGGATTTGAAGATGATGTTTGTACGTCATTGGAGTGTCATTACTCTCGATGTTATTGCTCGGGTGGATGGTCTTATGCGGTAAAAGTGATGGATCAAGATTTAAGCATTTTTGAAGAGCTGAAGTGAGACATTCGTGGACATCGGTTTGCATAGGACGAGGACGTGTGTGACTGGGTGAAGATGTTCCGTTGGCAGCACAGAAACTTCTTCAGGGATGGGATTGACTGTCTTATCTCGCAGTGGAATAAAAGTATCAACAGTTTTGAAGATTACTTTCGAGTTAATAAATGTTCAATTACACTTTTTAGTACGTCAGGCACATGAACTATCGGATTTGGTAAAGAAGAGTAACTCAGGGGAACAGAATTTTAATTAATCAAAATAGGCATCATTCAATGTTATAAACTTCCCCCAATGAAATACTAGTGCATTAATGCCATAGGAGTAAGTAGACGAAGTATGTCACATCCAACTGCAGAAAGTATGGCAAATTTCTTTAAAACACAATTTCCAATTCAGATTAAATTCAGAGTGTTCACTTCCGTCGTTCTTCGTAAATTACCACTGGATACATATAACTGATATTGTGGATGTATGCATCAACCTACAATGAACTCTCTAGAAGATAAAATAATAGCTAAACGTACGTTAAGAAATTTCAGCGGTCAGATTTTGTAGAACTATATTAAGATACATGAAAACGTTAAGAAAATATTGTAGTATTCCACGTGCTTCAGCACACGTCACTCATAATCACAACGTAAACATTATAGTAGCGTCAGTACAACGTGTGTATAACAAGTGACGCAAGGTAAACAAACAGTGGAAGGATAAACAAAGCAGACTATAACTCCAGTTTCAACAAGAAGTCACAGACGGAGCCACCACCGACAAAAGAGAGGAGTTTGAAGACTTCAGCAGAAAGATGCTTATAAAAACCCGACGCACTATTACAAATTATCACTTCCCTGGGTGATCACTTTTCTCCTCTTTCCTCGTACTCAGTTGCTGTCGGACTGGGACATTCCTTCTGCCTTGCATACTCAGTTTGCTGTCGGACTGGTGTGCTACATGAATCTGAAATCAGTTGCTGTCGAACTGGTGCGCTACCAAACTCTACCTCGTGTTCAATTGCTGTCGGACTGGTGCAACACCTATCCTAGCTCTATTCTACGAGGCATATTACCCGAGAAGAAGCCATAAAAGTGTTACTCTGTAACTCATCCAAATTGTAAATTCCATGGGTACGGGACGATCTTTTTATTAATTTATTGGACTTATATCATTTTGTAATAAAACTGGTGACGGGCAAAAGCCACAAATTCCGTGTATCTATTTTGTCCGTGGGCTGAAAGCAGCAGAACGTTACGTGGCGGATTGCGCCGATTCCACTAATTAAGTGCAAAATTATTAGTGGACAATAATAAAAAGGCCCAAAGTGTGTCAAGCCCAGATACCAGTAAAATAAGTGCGAAATAGCGGAACTAAAAACAAAAGTGTCAAGTGATTCTTTTGCAACTAAAGACATTTACTAGTTATGAACTATTTCACTGCCGATAGGAAAATAGACTAAATGTTATTTAATGCCTGTAATTACTGGGTCAGGCAGTAGGTCAGGAAATCAGAATTCTGAAATAGAAAACGAAAACGAAGGCGACATAATGGCGACTAATACATCATTTCATTTGCCACATTTAACTAAGTTTTCCGGTCGTATGAATGAGGACCCGGATAGATTTTTTTATGCTATTCGAACATATGGCAAGTTTGCAATCGCGGGATGACAAAAAGAAACAGGTCTTGCCTACATATTTGCAAGATACAGCGTTGGACATGGTATTTCAAATTCAGTCTCAAAACATAATGGCAGAAACAACGTACAAACAGTTAAAAGACAAGTTAATAAGTCTTAGCAGACCTAATATTTCACACTACAAGGCAGAGATGGAAAATAATTTAATATATCAAGGACAGGATGAACCCATCGATGAATACTTCATTAGGAAGCTAAAGGCTATTAGGCATAATCTTCCAGAAGCCAGTGAAGAGGAGAAAATTCACTTCCTCAGCTTGGGATTACAGCGTCATTTTTTAAAGAACATAGCACTGGAAAAGCCTACCGAATTACTCAAGAAAAAAAGAATTCGTAGAAAAATAACAAGCATTGTATGCATTGGGCGATGGTAGTCAACAAAGCCAACCAATGACAAATTCTAATTTTCAAAATCCTATAAAACAAAATTTTCCAACTTTGAGTCAACAAATGCCAAATTTTCAACATCAAAGTAGTGAGGATTCTTAATATCCAATCACCAAATAACCAACCTTTATCCAGTCAAAATCCTAGTTATTTGTATCCTACCCAACAATCAATTAATCAAAATCCTATTTTCCAAAGCAATGTCCCAGCCAATTGTCAAAGTAACCAGAATCCGAATTTCCTACTGTATCCAATGAACGAACGTATAAGAAGATATATCAACCAGGCACCTTGATAGACGTAACACTGCCTACCAACCCAACACAAAGATACATATATGACCAATTCTATTCTGGCAATTCATCCTACAATGAAAATCCTCAACCTAGCAAAAATATGCAAAATCCTCAAAATTCAATGGATAACCTTATCCAAAAATTAGCTGAACTATCTCTTATGGTTGTGAAGAATAGTGTCAATCAAAAGCCATATAATAAGAAAGAAAAATAATAAACAAAAAGTATTACAACAAGAAGAGAATAATAATAGCAACAGAAATAAATCAGGTACAGTCACCTTTTGTTATAAAAGAAACCATTCAGCCCAAGATTGCTGGCACACAGATGAGAAGAATTTGGAATCGGGAAAAGAGTAAGCCCGCCAGAAGTCAAGCAGGACCCGAGGGCGAAGACAACTAAAAACTTCAAGAATACTCAGAAGAAAAACAAGTGACCTGTCCCACAAGCCGATAAGATAAAGAAGGATCATCACAAATCCAAAGGACCTGCCTCTCAATCTAACAGAAAAAAGAAGGCTCATCAGAAGAACAAAGAACCTGTCCTACCTACCTTCTGACAAAAAAGTGAAGGCTAATCCGTGCCCCTCCATCAAGTACAGAAGAACGAAGTACTCAAGCAAATAAAGATTCTACAACAGAAATTTCCGTTGCCAATATATATTCTAGTCAAGAAGTTTCAACAGAACGTAGGGAAACAATTTCTTATGATACGGAAGAAAATAAATCCATGATAAATATCGTAGTACAAGGTAATACGATACCGATAATAGATACCGCTTCGTCTATTTCTCTTTGAGGTAAACAGCAACTCCCAAAGAAATGTAAATTAATTCCTTTTGAAACGCATATTAGAGGAACTGCGAATAAATTGATTAAGCTGAAACATATAGAACTTACAAAATTCAGGATTGGAAACACAACTTATTCACATTACTTCAGAATAATAGATCAAAATGACTATAATCCCATATTTGGCCAAGATATTCTAAAAAGACTACAGAGCAAAATTGATGTGGATAAAAACATAATTTCTTTTTATAAAAAGGCCAGACAACCTGAAATGCCTTTGTCAGGAAGTGGAAAGAATTACATATCACAATCAGTCATCAACTTAATAAAACAACAAGCGTCAGCAGATGTGTATGTTACGAAGAATATTACGATCCCAGCAAAATCGTATTTTTTCTTACCAATTGAACTCAAAGAAGAAAAAGAAAAAAAACGTCAGCATTCTTCTACATACGGATATTACAGACATTGCGAGATAGTCATGGACTTGTAGATTTAACAGTAAAAATGCCAAACACTGAACGTACCATTCTTGTAATAAATACATCTAAAAACATACATTTAGGTAAAAATACACCAGTGACGTATTCAGAACAAAATTTAGAGGAAATTGCTCTTAACATAAAAGAAGATGAGGAAGATGATCCTGATGACATCTATAGATATTCATCTCGTAAGGAAATCGACGAGCGTCTCAGGTACACTGAAAAAAGTTTTGACATTTCATTATTCGATATCAACCCAAAATTACCTGAGAAGCAAACGCAAAAAGCTTTTAAATTATTGTATTCATATCGAGACACGTTTGCATACATTAGTTCAGACATATGAAGATTTCGTAGCTACGTACATCGTCTCCGAATAGATAAAGCAGCGACATTCCACAGGAGGATTCCCCCAGTCCGAATAGGTGAGAGAAAACAAGTGGATTTCCAAATACAAGAACTCATTAGAACGAAAATTATCAGAGAAACATCTACAAGTGAATTTTCTTCCCGCATGCTTCTTGTGAAGAAACCGAATACACAGGAATTTCGTATTGTGTTGTCGCTTATTGAATGCAACAAGTTTACTAAGTACTTATCTATACTTTTCCAGAGCACCGAAGATGTCATATCCAGTATTAAAGGAAAATCTCTGATTACCACGATTGACTTATCATCGAGTTATCATCAAATTTCGCTGCATCCAAAGAGCTGGAAGTATATGTCAATTGAAGTACCCCATACTAGGAAGACCTATCAGTTCTGTCGTTGAACAATGGGGGCCTCGACGTCTAGTCAAGCGTTGTCTACAGTAACTAGGATGATGTTAGGACTACCAGATACAATAACTTCATTTGCTGATGATTTGATTATTAGTAATCACACAGCTAAGGAACAAAAATAAAGCATCTAGAGTTTCTCCTGCGCAGATTAAGACGTCACGATTTTAGGGCTCTCTGCGAAAGAGCCACATAATGTTTTCTCAGCTACAGGTTCTTGGCTTCAAGATATCTGGAAATAATATATCTATTTCACGAAAGATAGCCAGATAGATAAGAGATTTTAAACATCCAACTACGAGAAGGCAACTTTGAAGCTTTATCGGAGTTTGCAGTTTTATAAGGGCACATATCAAGAACTTTTCGTTGAAATTAGAATCGTTTCAGCAGCTCCTCATGAAAGGAAACAAGTTTTGATGGACCCCTGAGTTAAATGAACTTTGCGAACAACTAAAAGTTGATACTTTGAATGCTCCTTCTCTTGCACACTTCGACGAAACGCAAGAAATTAGGGTCTATGCAGACAGCTCTAGTATTCAAGGAGGGGCTATCTTGACTTGCTTTAATCCAAAAACTAACGAGGAGAGATTCGTTTCATATTGTAGTCGCAGACTTTAAAATCAGAAAGACGTCGTAGCACATGGCTTCGAGAACTCTATTCAATCTTGTATGCTTGTCGAAAGTTAAGGTATTATCTTTTGAACATGCCATTCAAACATTTTACGGACTCTCGTTGTTTGCTTAATTTAAAGACCGCCCCAGACAAGGTTGGAAAAATTTACAAGATTCAGATTGTTCTTATCAGATTACATCTTTCAAGTTGAACACAAACAGGGAATATCTCAACCAGCAGACGTATTCTCGCGATTGGAACCGCGTGAAGCCATTGAGAATGAAAAAGATGGTGTGACTGAGGAAAAACAGGAAAAGAAGTTAAATGAACTTGTGGCCAATAAACAGAAAACGACAGGCTTCGTTCAGGATTCAGAAGAAGTCATAGCTTTTAGATCAAATGCGTTAGATGCGAACCTCTGCATCCAAAATTTTTTATCATTAGAAACACTACAACAAGCACAAAGGACGGACCCACGCTTTTCTGATATCATCGATGCATTAAATGGCATAGAACCAGTAAAAATGTCAGCACTAAGAGATACAAAACTGTACTGTTTAAGTGATTGGAATTCTTTATAGAACTCAGAAGCATCCAACTCACGGACATAAATTTCTCCTCTGCGTTCCTCAGAGCATGGCGGACCAATGGTTTGATAACATACACTCCGATTCTACTAGTGGCCATGTCGGTTTTAATAAGTGCTATAGAATGTCATTACAAAACTATTATATGCCTCATTTGAAAGCTTTTTTTGGAATATAAGATTCGAATTTGTACTCTTTGTCAGACTCTCAAGAAACAGCCACAAAAACGTCAGGCAGAATTATTGGAACACTCATTTGACAATATATCTGAACAGATAATATTTGATACTTTGGGACCTATTCCTTTGGGAAATACTAGAAGGTTGAAACAGCAACTTGGTTCAAGGCATTCAAGACTGTTGACACTATATCTGCCGAAACTGTCGCTGATTTTTTGGAAAACCATATAATACTATTTTTTGGTGCTCCGAGGAGTATTGTTTGCGACTCTCACACGGTCCACAAGAGTGATGCAGTCAAAAAACTAGCAGAAAAATATGACTTTCAGCTGAAATTCAGCCCATCATATTCACACAGTCGATCAGGCTTAGCCGAGATCTGTATACGCAATTTGCAACAAATTCTGAAATTTTATACACAAGACAACATGAACTTGTAGCCTTATTACCTACAAAAGGCCGTTTTTGCGTATAACCCCTAATACAAACAAATTTGAAAGAATCGCTTTATTTTCTCACATACCTCGAACAATGGTGGACTAGCCTACGGGTCACACCCCACACACAGGTACCAAGGGAGAAACTTCCTCAAATAAGGAAAACAATTGCCAAAGAAGTCCACAAGCATTTTTTACATCAGAAGAAATTTTACGATAAGGTGCACTCTCACTGATTATCCGATAGGAACAAAAGTCTGGGTGTACTTCCCACGACGCATGAAAGGTAAGCCAGAATTTTGGTCTCGATCATACGAAGGGCCAGCGAAAATTTGAGAAAAAATTCACAGTAACTTATACCGCTTGAAGCCGTTTTTTCCCGACAAGGAACGTTAAAGATTTTTATTTTAGAGAGAAAGAGATAGCGTGGAAAAAAATAAATGAAAAAAGAGGCAGTTCAGAAATGCATCATTGCTATGCAAAGATGCTCTCCAAACGACAGTGAATAACTACTTATATATTCTCCACTAGATGCCATCATGTATCAAGCACAACAGCAGCGCCAACTGGTAGCGTCTCACAGTACTACTAGTAGTCAATGCTCACATACTATTACATGAATAATTTTTTTATGTAAAAAAGGGCAAAAGAAAACGGAAACTTATGAAGTATTACGAAGAAGAAGAAAACGGAAACAGAAAAGAATACTACACTTTTTACTTACCATTTATTGTACGGTGAATAAAATAAACCGTTCTCAATTTTATTACTAGTTCTTTTAGCAAGTTTTCAACACGAACAAAAACCCAAAACCGACTGTCTATACGATCTGATATTTAGAAATACGTCTCAAAATTGTCAAATTCGACCACATCCATCAACTAAAGATGAATTCTACACGTATGCGACAACTCGATTTCATATAGCAACTAGAAAACAAGTTAAAATCATACGTCAGCATAACCAAGTATTTATTAGTCAAGATCAGGATTCTTTTTACACACATTATTTTAAATTCCAGGAATTTGAAAGAATTGTTACTGACAATCTCAATCTGCCAACTAGGCAAACGACAGATTAGGAGGTCGAATATATCCACTTTAACGAGACTGTCTCTCAACTTCACATTAAATTTACAAACTTTACAAAAATCAATTCACTCTCTACAGACCTTGATGGCTCACAAAAAAATAATTTGCCAATTAAATTCTCAGAATTACACCTCCACGCACTCTTACCGTGGTAACCGTTGCTCTCATAATTTCCTATTAGTTCTATTTCTAGTTATATACGTCATTTTGTGCTTCACGTATCATCGTTTTAAAAAAGTCACAAGCTTAATATCGCCTAATTATCTATTCCAGAACAATGTCTGTACTACAGACTGATTGTGTTTAGCATACTGGCCATAATAATAATTATTATTATTGTCTATTCATTGTGTCAAATTAACAAGACTGTTATGTCCGGTGGAATCATCACAGACAATATGTCACTTGACACAATTATAGACATTCCTAGTGGAACCAACAACCGCAGTGCGGGCACTGAACGTAAGTTCCCACCTAAAAAGCTACCGAACACTGATGTGAACAGTGCAAATTCGCCGGCAACGATCAGCGATCTTATATATATACTGAATAAACGAATACACCTCACTACCTTGAGGATTATGACGTCGACCAAGACTGAATCTGCTTGGTTTAGTAAGAACACCGATATTCGTACCCTACTACGACAGAAATAATACAGCGAACTAGTATTTGTCCCAACACAGCGCAGTGAATCATATGTAATCGACAAGTGTATATTTCTTGTATAATCAATATAAGTGTGACAGGTGAATTGTAAACTTAAATCTTTTGAATTGTGAATTAAGTGAAACATACTACGGCAGTGAAAAGTAAAAATATAGTTCCACAAATACTGTCACTATATTTTACAGTCAGGGAAGGTATGTAATATTCCACGTGCTTCAGCACGCGTCACTCAATCACAACGTAAACATTATAGTAGCGTCTGTACATGTGTATAACAAGTGACGCACAGTAAATAAACAGTGGAAACAAACAAAGCAGACGATAACTCGAGTTTCAACAAGAAGTCACAGACGGAGCCACCACCGACAAAAAGGAGGAGTTTCAAGACCTCAGCAGAAAGATGCTTATAAAAACCCGACGAATTATTACAAATTATCACTTCCTTGGGTGATCACTTCTCTCCTCTTTCCTCGTACTCAGTTGCTGTCGGACTGTAACATTCCTTCTGCCCTGTATACTCAGTTACTGTCGGACTGGTATGCTAACTAACCTGCACTCAGTTGCTATCAAGACTGGTGCGCTACCCAACTCTACCTCGTACTCAGTTGCTGTCGGACTGGTGCAACACCTATCCTAGCTCTATTCTACGAGGCATATCACCTGAGAAGAAGCAGCCATAAAAGTGTTACTCTAACTCATCAAAATTGTATATTACTTGGGTACGGGTCGCTCTTTTTATTAATTTATTGGACTTATATCATTTTGTAATAAAACTGGTGATGGGCAAAAGCCACAAATCCCGTGTATTTATTTTGTCTCTACCTCAACGTCACAATGAAAGCAGCACAACGTTACAATATTCTCGGAAGCCATTTGATGCACTTCCTGGCGATGGGCAAAAGCCACAAATCCCGTGTATTTACTTTGTCTCTACCGTTACGATATTCTCGGAAGCTAACTGATGCGCTTCGAACCTCAATTTATAACAATAAAAAATAATATTCCAACACGCTCAAAATTTCAATAAGCAGATGTTAAAAAAAAAGTAGAAATAGAAAAGAGCCGCTTCAAAAACTTTTAGATAAAAGTACAAATCCTTGGCATGAGTATTCTATAAATAAATGAAAATTTGGGAAACTCAATTTAACAGCCATCAAACCTGCATGTTGTGCTTCATTTCTGCCATCTTACGTAAGAAGAAAAAAGACATACAACATTTAAAATAATAAAGTATACTTACTTAATTAAGAAATCACAAACGGCAACATCTGAATACCAATCAGGAAGAGACCTAAATTTTATACGGAAAATTTTTCCGATATATGCTTTAATTCCATCCTGAGTATGAAGACCTTCTTCATGTAATTGACGAAGCATATTTGTCACACATCTGAAATAGAAACAATATGCTAACTTAGACTTATTCTGGCAACAATCTAAATGTTTCGTTTGATTAAAGAGTTGACTCCTAAATAATCTAGCCGTCAATGGGTATTTTAAGGATTCTCATATTATTTGTCCAATTAATGATGTACTACTTTTACATGTTTCAAAAGTAATATGAAAGAACATACAACACATCACAGTAGCTTCGGAACTGATATTGTTCATTTCCAATTTTGCATTTACTTGCGTTCCATGATTCAAAATCACACGGCTTCTTCATTATTGATTTATTTTCTAGTCAAATTAATTTCAAGGTTAGAAAGATCTTAATTCCCTCCCACTACCCCTATATTAAATATAGTTAAATCATAAGGTAGGAAAAAGGTAACTTACATATTTGAAGGCAGACAAGTGTATGGAAACTTCACACGCACACATAAAAAAGGTGGTACGTATCGCCGCGTGGTAACGATAAGGAATGGATGGATGGATGGTTGGACGGTTAGATGGATCGATGGCTGTATAAAATGATAAAAAGAAGGTACAAAAAGGTAGAAAAAATACAAAAAAAAAGGTACTTACATGTTAGAATACCAAGACAGGAATACAGGATCTTCACAAACACAAATGAAAAGCGGTTACGTTTCGCAAAAGCGGTTTCACATGGTAGGAGAGAAAATGGACAAATCGGACAATTGCGGGACTTGTGTTAAGGATACGCCATTTTGCCAGCTGATGCTTGTTAAAAGTGTGGCCAGGTTATGAAGGCGGGGAAATGAGTACATGGGTTCGAGAAAACACCAAATGGATAAGTAAGTGTGAAGGTTACTAGGAGCAGGTGAGGGGTTTCCTGAAGGAATAAGAGGGTAAAGAATCAGAGGGGAGCGGGAAATAATAGTAATAATAAAATAATGAAGATGAAGGGGAAAGGGAGAATAAAGAAACAAAATGAAAAACAGAATAAAAGTGCAACTAGAGACGGAACGAAGAAGAAAAAGGAAGAAGAAGACACTGCGCTGCAGAGAGTTACAGGCAGTTGAGGTCGGGTTCATGGTTGGCGGAAAGGATAGAGATGTAGTCTGTTCCCATCTCTTTCTAACTGTGGCAGGTGAGTCAGGGTCCAGGATTTTCAGGATTCTAACTTGAAAGGTTTCGTCAAGGGTGCAACAGTGATAGGAAGTGTGTTCAGGTATGGTGAGGTGCGGAAGTTGAGATTCGGAGGAGTAGCGATGGTTGATTGATGCCGAATGTTAGAGGAGTTTGGGCTCGCCAACGTAGAAGACGGAACATAGGTTACAGAATAGGAGATAAATGAGGTGGGAAGATATACAACTGCCGGAGTGTCGGAAAGAGTACGTCTTGTGAGTGACAGGATATACCAAGGTCAGACTGGGATCAAAAATAGCACAGGTTCTGCAGCGGGGTCTATTGCACTTGCCAGGTTTGGTGGGAGGGGTGGGATTGGTCCAGTTCTGGTGAGAATCGTGTTGAGATTCGGAGATCTGCAGTAGACTATTTTGGGGCACGACGGGAAAACTCTCAGTTCCAGGTGACGCAGTGAGTATGGGGTGTACCAATTTGAGGAGCTTTTGGAGGGTCTGAAGGCTGGGGTGGTACTAAGTGAGAAGATTGGGAGCGGAGGAAGCTTCGCGAGAAGGTTAGTTGGAGTTAGTGTGATTGCGGGAACGGTCCAGCTGTTTACGGATTAGGTGCTTGGGATATCCACGGACAGTGAGAGCTGAGTAGAGGGTACTGAAATAATTTTGGAGCAGGTCATCAGAGGAACAGATGCGGGAGTCCCGAACAACAAGAGCGTTTGGTATGGTATGGATGGGAGCTGTTGAAATACAGGTACTGGATACTGTTGGTAGGTTTGACGTGAACGCCCGTTCACATCAAGCAAAGTTGTGTGTTCCCTCGAAAAGGAACAAGTGAACTTGACTTAACGATGTTTTTCTTACCCTTAAGGGCATTCCCTAGTTAAATACATGTCATAGTTTTAAATTACTACCAAAACACAAATTTCGGTGGGTCCAAATAGTGGAAAATTGCACTTCCTAGAACAAAGATGTGACCCGGCTATCCCACAATAAGTTTTTAGATTCAAGAACAATAAAAAAATTGCTCCGTAGCCAAATACCATTGTCATAGTTTTAAATTACTATCAAGACACATCTATTTCTGTAGGTTCAGATAGTGGAAAATTGCACTTCCTAGCAAGGTTGGAATACGTGTTTTAAACAGAGGCGATTGTTTTAAACAATTTGTTTAAAACATTTTGAACATTTGTTTTAAACGATGTTTTTTTAAGTAGTGTTTAAAACGTGTTAATTTTATTATTATTCTTTGAAAGAATCATATTTTTAAGAGTACGAAAGGGTGTGTTTTCATCATTAAAACGTAAGCAATTTATCCCGAGGGAAAGCTAGTTTCCAAAATAATCAGTATTATGGCGCCGCAAGCCTACACGACTAAAAGCGGGAGATATTAATTCGCTATCAATAACATGAAACAAGATG
Organism: Lepisma saccharinum; assembly: GCA_022664845.1. Classification (NCBI taxonomy): domain Eukaryota; kingdom Metazoa; phylum Arthropoda; class Insecta; order Zygentoma; family Lepismatidae; genus Lepisma; species Lepisma saccharinum. The sequence goes on along the minus strand of JAGDQP010015808.1, from coordinate 13,119 downwards.
TTCATTTTCCAATTCTTTCTTTTTTTATTTATTATGAGAAACTGCCAGGAGAACAAAAACTTCAAGGGCATATATTTAATTCTATGATTACATTTCTTATGTTAATGAGGAAATCGACAGTAGTGAGTAACTGTAAATTTGATAATCATTTCTTATTCGGTGCTAGGAGTTTATGCCGGGTGGTAGAACTTATTAGGTACTCTTAGTATTGTAAATACAAAGAAACGTTCGTTTTTTCTAATACTTTCGTTTTTTTTTAAGGCAACAATTTGTAATACTGCTAACGTCTCTTTAAGCAAAAATTACTTTCAAAGAAGTAATATAACATAATTACAAACCCTGGATTACAAATACTTTTTGGTTTTTGTGATATATTCCGGGTTGCTCAGCTCTGTCTTGCAAACTTAAAAAAAAAAATCTTCCATATCATAATCTACCCCAAACTTAGCTTAAACATCATTCAACACAATAAAAGAAAGTTTTGGGTGTCCCCGACTCGTCAGTGTTGCAAACCTATTTTAAAATTCAACTTATAGAAATGCCTTTATTAATATAAATCTTCACGTGTGCATTGATTTACACTAAATTTGACATACATGTTCATTAGGTACTTGGACAGGTCATACAGGTACTCCAGGCACAAACCATAGTTGTTAAAAACGATTAAAAAATCTAGATTTCATATTTGTTACCGTTGGACGTATCCGCATTGATTTACACCAAATTTGACATGTGCATTAGGTACTGGGACAGTTCATGGGGGTACTTCTGACGCCGCAGCTGTCAGTGTTGCCAACCAATTAAAAAAAATAAAAGGTTTAATTGCTTCCATATCGTTGAACGTATTAGGAGCACACTTTATATTTACGTACTGGGACGCATCATAGAAGTACTTCAGGTCCCACAGTTGACAGTGTTGCCAATCATTTTTTAAAAAAATATTTACTACTTCCATTCGGTTCGACCTATCTGCACCAAGCTTTGAGTATACATATTCGACACAATCGGAACATACTGTGGTTGTTACCTATACCAAAGCACCCAAGTGTCAGCGTTGCCACCCTATTTTAAAGTTCAATTTTTCAAATGGCCCCCATACTGTTATGTGCCGATAGCTATTCCTATACTTTCAACAAAGTGCGTTGGGAGCCGTGGGACGTGCCTACGTTATGATATGCTTTGAAATAATACTTCTCAGAGCCTACCGCAACAGACTTATTAGAAGAAACCTATATGTAATTCCTTGTTTATAAGAGTATTCATTATGCATTTAAACATTTCTTTTGAAATATGCATAAAACATAAAATATTTTTTGTTACACTGTCTCTATCTGTACATATTTTCATAGTATATGGGGCGAGGCTTGGAGCCCGGTGCATGGTAGAGCAACGCCACCGAGCTTTTGTAGTGAAACACAATGTACTAGTAAACGCAAACATATATCTCTGTCCTTGAATAGAAGAAGGTTATTTCTCCGGATTTTGAGCTAAAGATAACTGATTTTTGCGGACGGTAATTATGATCAAAAGTAGATATCTTCCTTGAATAATACCGTAAATAGAAATTAGCATATTCTACCTAGGTATATACGGGATGAGAGCATATTTCGGTAACAATTCATAGTTTCAGTTTACAGTAAAGATGTCTTCAAAGTTGTATTTATCTCTAGGAACTTAAATTCCTATAATTCAAGATATTTCTTCAGTTTCCCGTAGGTTTATTAGTATTTTATTACAAACTATACCAAATAACCTCATTTCATATGTTCTTAGTTCCCTTATTTTTGTCAGGGTGAAGATATAGGAAGTATAGCAATGTGGCAATGAATACATAAATAATCCCACCACTTTCCCCCAAGGCTGCAGGAAAACAAAGCAATAGGAAATGGGATGAATGTGTGAAAGCTTAGATCCAATCCTGCTGATTACAGTGATTATCTGCAGCGTAAAGCATTAAATACTTACTTTGTAAAAAAAATTAAAAAAAAATGAAAATGAACTGAAAAAACTCAAAAATCTTCACAGAAAATAAAACTTTTTTTTTCAACACTATGTACTCTGCTTCTTTGGTGTTCGTTTATAAACTCATTATCAGTGGGTTGTACAGGAAGAAAAAAATAATCTGGACACACTCTATTAAAGTTAATCCTTCCGAAAATAACCGTGAAAGACAAATGAAAAAGGAAATGGCAAGTCTTGTTGCCCGAACGAGAGAACATTTCAAGTGTAATTCAAATCCCGGCCAGGACACTGGAGAATATTCCTTCATTGTTCCCATGGCTGGCGCTCTGAGATATACTCAGCCTATCAAATTGAGTACCACAGTGTCCTTTGTATTCCTGGGCACTTTGGGAGGTAAAAGGCAGCCGGGCATGCGACTGATGACCACCCCACCTCACTACGTGCCGTTTGTGGAGCGCGCTACCTACACATTCCATGCGCCGTTCACGGCACGTGCACATTGCACAGGGTATATCTTTACCTTTTTACCTTTTATATAATAAATAGCTTTGTCACTGAATTTTAATAAACAGCAAATTTCATTAAATTTAGTAAAATAGAACCTACAATTTCTAGTAAATGCTTATGAATAGACCGGAAGTGCGATTGAAACGTTATAGAAGCTACTGCAGATGAAAACTTATCATAACCCCTACCATTGTTTTATTTTTAAGGAAATGTTTTAAACGTTTTAAACACTGTTTTTACTTGCAGTCTATAAAAAGTTTTAAACTTTTTTTTTTTCAATCCTGCTTCCTAGATAGTGATGTGACACGGCTATCCCACACTAAATTATCAGATTCCAGCAATTAAAAATTACTCGAGTCAGGTTTGGCAAGTCGGAAGTGTGTACAAGTAAGGAAGAACACAATCTTGGGAGATGTACAGTGCAGCCTTGCCCCAGTGGATGATGGAACTATCTGTGATTCGATCGACACTGTTGCTATGAAGGAAATTATTTGCACATGGCTTTATCTATAAATTGTCTCTTGTACAAAGGAATAAACGCAAGAAGAACCTGTCTGTCCCAGAAGATTGGATACGACTAGGTGAAACTTCTTTGATAGAAGGGAAAAAATGCTTTCACTGTTTAAACAGTTGTTCAGCGAAGAAGACAGAAATACAGGTTTTATTCATAATGACTACTGTTTCCAAAAATTAGAGTGATCATTGCGCGAGTTTGTGAGAAATATTCCTGCGGATAACAGTCATAAAGAAACTGTACCATGAACAGGTACAAAGCGCCTAATAGGTCACAAAGGAGAGTCCGTCCGTTAATTCAGTGTGCATTTTATATTGATGTGGAAGAAGTAAACATCGATAAAACATTCACAGCAGAAGAAACAATGAAGTTAATATATTCCACAATTACGTTATTCGTATCGCCTCTGACAACTTTTCCTTGGCATTTAACTCGCAAAAATTAATTATGCGTACGACAGTTTATAGATTTATTTACATTTTCAAACATAGACATAAAACACGCACAAAATACACAATTTATATCGTTGTTTGTTCGCCTCATTCGTTGATGTTTATATACTCAAAATTCAGGTATATAATTTTCAATGTACCTAAATTCCGAAAATTACGCAGAACGGATCTGCTACTATAATTAACACTACAAATTCAGACGTGTTAAATATTAAGCAAATATTATGTTTAAAAAATATGCTACTGTATTAAACAAATTTTCATGACAAACAGCTGGTTACGAATATAAGACGTTCTGTCATGAAATCGACAAACTTTTCCTGTGTGTTTGGGTGGCTACTGTAAGTAACAAACTTCATACACGCGATAGATCGATTATGTTCCGTTGCCTAGATATGGACCTTTAGAAAAACAGGAAATGCTCGAGTCTACAGACAATACATAAAAGAATAAATACGAAAATATTTTCGGACCAAAGTAAAAGAAGGAAAGTCCTTCAGTCGTTGGGGAAAAGGCAAGAACATATGGAAACTTGGAGAGGGCAAAAAGCAATGGAAACACCTCATCTGTAACTGTAAGGTGAAGTTAACTGAGATGCAGCAGAACTAAAAAAATCGGTCATTTGCTGAAAAGTGGGATGTCCCGGTTGGATAAGTTAACTATAGTGTATTAACAGGGTGTCTACTAATTAATAATTTTCAAGTTTTCCAGGTCTATTTGTCTTGATTTTCAGGTCATTAATTTACGAAAAGAAAAAATATTCTTTTTTCATGAATGCAACAAACAAAAAATGTTTATCAACTGAAAAAAACACATACTATTTAAGTCAATGTAAAATACGAAAAAGACAAATTTATATACATATAAAATTCACATTTTCGAAATAGTCCAAAGAAAAAATACAGCAAAATATTTCCTACCAGAAGGTCAATTGAAAAAACTGTGCAGTAAAATTAGTTCGTATCCAAAATATAATTTACCATTCTGCATGTTTAGCTGAAAATGGTTAGCAAAATTTTAGTGAAACTAACCAATGATCTTTAATAAAAATAAGAGTTTAAAACGAGAATATCATGTGCATGTTAAACCCAACTTCGAAACATAGTTTAATCCACATTGTTACATTTTACTGCACATTCTTCTTGTTGGAGTATCGCCAGTTACTTTATTTACACAAATGCATGCATGTCATGTGTCATTAATCTATATTTTTTCTTGCAAACAAAGAAAAAATATTAGAGTGAAAAGTATATGACTGGACCGGGGATCGAACCCGAGACCTTTGGGTTACCGTCCCAATGCGCCACCCAGTCGATCCGCTTCCCAATCACACACCTTCCACTCTTGATGTCGATGTTCTCTCTCAAAACTACATGGGCAGTACCAGAACTCCTAGTTGTGCTTGGACTTTCCTGTGTCTCATCATGATGAACATCTCACACAGATGCTGACTAATGCATGCTCTGCAGGCACATAACACAAAATAGCTTGATTACTGAGTAATGAAGAAGACAGGAATGAAAGAATAAATATGTTCAAAATATGTAGAATGTTCTTTGAGCTTAAGGTTTAAAAGAACTGAGCCAAATGGTAAGATGTATTACCTAGACCTTACTTGTAGTTTTCGGTCTACTTTCTTTTAGTAGAGAAAGACAATATAAGTATATATTCCGGATTATAAGAAACTGACAACCAAAATAAAATATTTATAAAATAGCAGCTACAGCCACATGACTGACATACCTCGTGTAATACAAATCATCTTCCATTCCTGCAATTAACTGAGAGTAAATTTCCCCATCCGTACAATTCACCAGCGCTTTAAGAATCATAACCAATGGAGCAAAATACAGTTGTTTCTCATAGCCAAACATTAATTTTGCCGTACCATTTTTTACGTAATGCAGCACATTATTCTAGAATACAATAAATAGACAATTAGCAAAATACTGTTTAAGTAATCAGTTATCTTACAAATAAAGACCAACATATGAAATTAACAGTAAGAAGTCGAGATGTCTCGATAATGTCATACGCAAGAAAAATGTAAAAAAAATGTTTGAAAAACAGTTTCACTAAAATTAATAATGAATAACTGATTAATTAGAACATGCATAACTAAATTAAAATTAAATAACTTGCGTTTTCTTGTGTATCCAGAGAGGATGTCGAATACGCAAATAATAATAATAATAATAATAATAATAATAATAATTATTATTATTATTATTATTATTATTATTATTATTATTATTATTATTATTTACGCACAGTCAAGCTTATTACTATAAATCCATTGAAAATAGAATAATTATGCTAATGAAATTAATAACATGATAAAATACATTGGATATATTATTCTGCAAACATACCATGTTTATTTTTTAATTCTTCGTACCAATGCTTCAATATTGCTCTGGAAAATATTTATCTGACTAGAATCTAACGAGGAATATACGCAAAGACAGAAAGGAACTACATATAAAATAAACGAATAAGTGTTTCTTCTTCTCGCTGCGAAAAAAAAAAGAAAATGTTTGAAGGGGCGAATTTTGTCCCTGAAATATATTTTAGATGGCGCTGAAAGCGACAGAAAGACACGAAAGATTTGCAAGGAACTTCACGCATAGATAGTACACACGAAATAAGAGAATGTGTTTTTTGTTTTCTTTTCTGCGGAAAAATGGTTTTGAAGGGGCAAGGGCTCCTTCAAACATGTTTCATAAAATTATGCGAAATCTCCCTTTCTATATTTGTGATTTTAACTATCATGTTTGACACTGAGATTAGAAGCAAGGGAGATGGACGCGCTGTTTTTTCATTAAAACATTACATTTATGTAGCGTGTTTACTCAACAAATGTTTCAAAGTAATGGTAATTCACAAAGAAATGTTCTAAACAAATAGATACATCATAAATCACAGCGACCTGTCCACAAATGTCACACATTGGTGCGTTCCTCGTGTTAACACAGGAGTATAAAACATCGCCTTCTTTCTGTTGTGTATTCAATTTGATACCAAGCATATTTGAAAATGTATCTGTAACGTGCAGACAAGAACTGACTGTGGGTCAAGAATAGCAGGGTCATTCCATACCAAATCAACCAATAAAAAAATAATTTTAGACCTTAAGTTTTACAAAATGTGTGATATTTAGTAACTGTATTCTATTCAGCAATATGATCAAAAACACAAAAATTCATGTTTTTGTCACTTTTGGTTTTCAAGTTATAAATTGTTAAAAATTAAAAAAAAAAAAA
>JAGDQP010015807.1:23993-41875 GCA_022664845.1 Lepisma saccharinum | reverse complement strand
TTCTGGTCAGAGAACTGACTGCTTTGTCAGCATTTATCTGTTTAGTGACATTATGGGAACAAGGCCTTAACTGTGATTATAAAATCTGCAATAAACCACTGCAAGGTACAAAACTATGCGGATACTTATTACTGCTTAAGGAGAACTACATCGAAACAAACACAACCCTATCTGTAATAAATGACAAGGGATGTAAAATCAATAGATAATAATTTCACTACATGCTTTCTAGCCGCCCTATTTAGGTTAGTGCAAAGTAACGATCTCTAATAATAGATGCCACCACTATCTTGCTATATCTCTAATGTATATTTCTCGTTCTCAAAATTCCAATGCTAATCCTACAAATTCAAGCCTATAGAGTTTAAACTTTCAAAGAATTAAGTTCATACCCATTTCAAGGGTTCAATCTTTTTTTTTTTTTTTTTTTACTTTCTCTTTTCTTTACTGTTGAAAGAGTTTCATTCACATAGGTTTGAATATTCACAACAACAATTAAACAGAACTCTTGAAATTTTTATGAACTATTTTCTCTGAAAGCATGACTAGGCTTGAATTTGATGAGTCTCTCACAGACAAAACACATTCCGGAAGTTACGTCAGTTAACTCAAGTTCTAACACATGCGTGCGCAATAATAATAAAAACACAGAACCTGACTTCTCTAACCTAACCAATGGTCACTAATTTTATTAAATTTCGAAATGCGTATAATACATCAAGGAAAAGTTACCTTTCTTTTCTTAAAAAATATATAAAGATAGCTACACCAGGGATTGAACCCGGGTCTCCAGGTCAGCTTTCCGATACGTTAACTATTTGACTAATTTCCAAGCATTGGCTTGTCAACGTTCTTTATGGTTCAAGCAGTACTGCGCCTGAGGAGGACAGAACTACTGACGTAACTTCCGGAATGTGATTTGTTGGTGAGGCACTCTATGAATTTGTAAGAGCAGATTACATACATAAGGAGGCAATGCTCCCATGAGATCATTTCCTTACACTAACCTTAACATAATTACTTTTTGTGTTATGGTACTTTGCATATATACTTTTTTTTTTCTTTACTCTCGAGCGCCAATACTCTCTTAGCGTGCTCTCTAGTTATTAGCCGGGTAACGCTGAGGAAAAACATCAAAAACCTTAGTCACAATCGCCGGCAGCTGAATTCGAAATCTATGCCTCCCTAGTGTCGATCCGCGACCGCAATTACTAGTCTAGCGGGACTGGATGCAATCACATTTTACTATTCCTACTAAAACACAAAACATTAACTTTTTTTTGTATTAATTTCGGATTTGACCCTATTTATGACCTTTAGGTACCTAAGGCTCAGGCCATTTTAACGGTTGTTTACGAAATTTGTAACCCTACCAATAACATAATATCGCATCATGATTGTAATATTTCGTTTGAAATGTACGATCCCGAAACTTTGGCAACCTGTGAATTTAAGAGAGAAAGGGGGGGGGGGGGAATGTAAGATACGCAAAGACCCTTTTGAGGGCCAAACATTTTAGCATTTATGCTAGTGTTAAGTTTTCCCATAACAAAACAGTGTCACCAAAACAAGAAGGGCGAAGGAGAGCATGCAAAAACCGAAAAAACAACAACAAAGAAATGAAATTAAAACCATGAAAGATTACAAATATTGAATAGAAAATGCAAATATCAGAACAACCCAACGTGAAAAGATCCCAAAAATAATATATATATATATACATAAACTTTGAAAATACAAAGTCTGTAATCCACCTATAACAAAGAAATCTCGGCAATGAAAGCAAGAAAGACAGGGGAAAACAAAAACAACACAAAGACAGAATGAAATAAATTTTTGGGCAATATAAACATGAGAGCTCGGGCTCCAGATCTCACCTCCTTCCTCAACAATAATTTACACGGATGTGGATTTACAGAAGAATCCATGTACTTTTAGCCCATAAATTACGGTTTTGAAAACTATACTAAATTAGAATTTTACGTATATTTAAATTTCCTTCACTGATTTGCAAGTTGACTCCTTAGATACACGTTTCATCTGGAGGTATACTACGCAACTTGTGTGCGCTGAATGAAGGTGTAGATGAGAGTCTGGTAAAATTTCTGGTATGGTTCTTCTCATATTTGTAACGAAATTTCTGCACGTTTCCTTATTTCCTCTCTGAGGAAAAACTGCCTACGTACAAAGATATAGTGAATTACTAGATGTACCCACTCGAGGATGAGTCTTATAATTTTTCCGTCACCAATCGCGCCATTTTTTGTACTCTGCACAGTCTTATTTAATTTCAATTCTAGAACCTTTAAAAAAATAGGAATTATGTAACTGCTTCAAAACTTCATGACTGACCGTACATTACACGAAAAATTACAGCGATGGAGCAATATTTTTTGTACAGGTCCGAAAACTTTTTGAATAATCTATAAATATTTTGCTTGAATTGTGATTTGTATTCTAATCGACTACGAAGCTTCAAATGTGGTAATGTGGAATCTGACCCATAGTCGGGTCTAAATTAGAAAAATAGTGAACTAAATGCAACGTTATTCGCCACTCAAGTCACTGTTCCCTACATCTTGGGTTACTGGACTTCACCAATATGTACAACAAAATGCCTGCAGGTAATATGCCTGACGCAGGAAAAGCCTGCTACTGACCGGGTGTGGTACAGCGCACTGGGATGTGGATCGACTCTGAGTGAAGTTAAATGAGATCGAATTCAATCTTAGATTAACTATCCCCACCTTTCTCCCTGGCAGTTTCTTTTGTATCCTAAGAGAGCACTTGGCGAGAGAATAGAAGTCTTTCTTCCCCATCTCAGATCGATCAAGGTAATATTGCTGTCCAGGCATGACAATGATTTATGGCATAGATTCCTTAAGTTTTCTAGTAACACTATAGCTTGACTCTGTAGTAAATTAGCCTAAATGTGCATGAATTATTGATACCAGCACACATTTCTGTATCAACTAGTCTAAAATAGGATAATTATAAATGGAAAACAGTCGTACAATTCATGGATAATTAGGAGTACCACTTCTGAATTTAGTTATGTATTGTATACTATACAAATACACGAAGTATCAAGCCAAATATAATCTTCCATTGCGACGCAAAATTTGTGGGGGATTTATATTCGACAACATTTACCTACCTCTTTTAAAATTGACACTATGTAGGGTAAATGTACCAGTCATTAGTACTTTTAGATGTACAGATCTATTCCGCCTTTATTTTTCTGGTCATGGCTAACAGTAAACTTTTAGATCTTTTCCGAAACTAATTTTACTGTGAAACAATAAAAATACAGAATATGTATTTTGTAATTATTTTTCTTCACAACAGCAAAATGATCTATTGTTGACACCCTCTAACTAACAGCTTAGACCCCCCCCTTCCCCTTCATGCCCACTTATTGACACGTTCACTATACGATTTTCAGATCTGAAGACATGTACCAGTTATGGGCACTGCTGAGACCAGTATTGGCAGCTCTACCAAATATTTGTTCCTGTGATGCCACATTCTATGTGAAAAAAACTAGTGATCGTATTCTTTAAGGTTAGAATAGCTGTGTTACAAATCTTAAAATTATGCGAATTAATTTGCTCCCATGCCAAATAAATGGGCACTGTGGAAAAACTGCATAGCAATTATTGGCACTCCACTAGTAGCAATAACTAGTTTGCTTACATAATGATACATGTTAAGAGGTCTCTCATTATCCTTCAACTAGTTAAAGAAGGAAACGCGTACAATAATTACACTATAGCAATAAATAACTAGAGAAAAATGAAATTACAGTCCTTAGCTTATCTGCTTAGATTTTGATAGGTTCAATTTGTAACTTAACGAACCTTCTTGAAATTATCACCTTAACCACAACCAATAACAAGATGGTGTATTTCGTGTGCATAAGTCATCAAAGAAACAATAAGCAACGTGTTGGGAACAATATCAGTTTCGCTAAATTATTTTCGAGCTTAATTTTATATATATATATATCTTAGGTGTGCCAATAACTCGGCAGTGCAAATTTCTAAATTATTTATACTTGTGAATATCATACCATATACCCTGACTTAGCAAAACTCATGAGATAACAGGTCACTGATTCACGGGCGGACACCACGTGTATTCCACGCCTCCTGCAGAACTCCGCGGTGGCTGCAGTTCTGTGTGAGACCTTATGGGAAGTGGCTGTGTGAGTGATTCATGTGAAATGCAACGTCGTCGTGAGTTGACGGCATTCGAACAGGCATGGTGGTGGGTGCCCGACGCATGGGAAGTTTGATTTCGGCGGTGGTGCAGGAATTCAGCTTCGAACGTTCAACCGTGTCCAGGGTGTATAGCAAGTATGGTTGGATGAAGGCGTCACAGTCCACAACAGACACCATACCGGGCATCCAGCCGCCCTCAATGACCGAGACCGGCGACACCTGGGACGAATAGTCAACAGAGACAGGAGGGCGACAGTGCGAGGAATCACAACCCAACTCAACACTGGCTGCCCTAGAAACGTCTCCCAGTGGACAATCCGTCCGAACATGCGTGCCCTCGGGTATGGAACCCGTCGCCTTAGACGCGTGCCACTGCTAACCCCGCGTCATATCACACTTCGACTTGCATTTGCGACCAATCACCACGGATGGACACTGCAACAGTGGCGTAACGTCATATGGTCCGACGAGTCACGGTATCAACTGTACCATGTCGATGGGAGGCACCGTGTGTGGCGCAGGTCTAATGAAGGAATGGATCCCGCATGCCAAGAGGCGGTGGGGTATCAGGCATGGTCTGAGGCACGTTTTCCTGGTATGGAATGGGCCCCCTGGTTGTTCTGAAAGATACGTTAAATAGTCCGCGGTATCGTCAGTTACTCGAAGATCTCCTCCACCCGTTTTTGGCCTTTCAACACCCTGACGACATTGCGGTCTTTCAAGATGACAATGCGCCGCCACATCGCTCCAATGTCGTCCGAGAATGGTTTGAAAAGCATGCAGGGGAGGTCCGGCGACTGAGCTGGCCACTCGGGAGACCTGATATGAACCCCATCGAGCATATCTGGGATGCCGCTGAACTTAGGCTTCGTGCACTGGATCCACTCACGATGAGGTCAATTGGTTTCCGCTCTGCAGACTGTGTGGTGTCAACTGCCTTCGGAAGTGTACCAGGGACTTGCAGAGTCACTTCCACGCCGTATCGCTGCGCTCCGCAGGGCCAGAGGGGGCTCAACCAGATATTAGGCGACTATCCCATGAGTTTTGCTAAGTCAGTGTAGAGTAATTTCATAACAATGAAGCATGTTTTCAAGGTTAAATTTTTAACCTTTCATCTTCTGTTTATTTCTTTCAATTATTTCCCAAACAGAAGTCACGCACTAGTGTTGAAAACTGTTTACTCAAACTGGGTGAGGGCCAAAACTATTCTGTTGGAAAACGACCCACTGTAGGTAACACAACTAGTTGCTAAACTTCCTATACGAGCCGCTGTGTTGTCAATATTCCCCGGAGTAGAGAAGAACGACCATCTATGTTAGGTTATAGCTCTGTGTCGCCCAATAATGAGGTCTGGATAAGATCCTATCTCCATATTCTAATTCGGTGGTTATACGTGTCCAGACGAAAAGCACGATGCATCACCAATCCGTAGCCGTCTATGCTTTCCGGTCAAGACACCACTCCAAACGAAGTTAATGATAGACAGAATAACGGAGCAAGGAACAAATGTGTTTCTTCGCGACCCCTCGTAATCGTGTGTAATAGTACATAGTGCTCTAGAAATGCTTATATGTAAACTTTATTTTTATATGGGCCAGTCTAGTAACTTTGGACTTCGGCCCGTCACGATCGCCTTTAGCTGTTAAAATCCACACCCATGCCTACCGCCGCAGACCGCTCGGCCGGTAAATGCTTCTACGTATATCATGATAGCAGGTAGACAAGCCATTTGAGTGGTTTTTACTTGTTTCTTAGACGGTTCTCTCTCTACTGATAGGTGTCAGGTTTCGACCTGAGCCTTTTTGGCGTGAGTACATTACCTCGCATACCACTGTACCCCAACATTGCCCCACAGTCAAGGTCACTGCCATTTAAACGAACCAACCAGTCAGCTTCTCCTGGTCCAACGATAGTCTTCAAATCTGGTAAACTATTCGTACAGGTGACAAATTAATCATCGATTGAATTATTATTAACGTCCTAAACACGCTGTTAAGCTTCTAAGGACGGGACCTACATTTTTTGTTAAAGTGAGCTCAGAACCACTTCGTTCAAAAGACCCTAGCGGGAACTGAACCCATGACCGCGAGGAGAGAAAGTGAGCGAGCTAACCTCTCGACCACCCCAAGGTCAATTCATCATGGAGGCATGCTTAGTAGTCACGGACCATCACCCAACAAAAACACTGAACAGACAGCATACAGCAAGCATCTGAGGCAGCTGTAGTCTACGGAGGCAGCGATTGTAGCCCATTGGTAGTCTTCCACACTCTGGAGTGATACAAACTGCAAAAAGTTGTACCCCTGCCTGAGACATTTACGTATAACAACTCTGATATAACAGGACTTCTGAAAAGTACGCAGAATGGATTCATTATCAAATATAATTAATTACCAATCTAGATAGATTTTTTAGTACAAGTTGTCATGTGTAGTTTTTATGAAGTTTCACCACCCCCTCTCCTACCGAGAAAACGGGAAACAGAACATAGTGAACTATTTTGGTAGATTAGGGCCAAAACAATTCATTAAGTCGATTTTTATCCCTCTACCTTGACCTACCAAAAGTCAAGCAGGATCGGAAACTGCTACATATTAAGTCTAAAGTATTCCGTGCCATAACACACTGCCACGACAGCTAATAATATAAACACAGCAGACAGCACAATGCTATAGTTTTCATAGGTAGCTTGTCTCTAGCATCTCTAAGACTTAAAGCAAGACCCACCACCCCACAGAAAGAAAGTTAAAGCGCGCACGCACACACATAAAAATGGCAAACCAGGAAATCTCACTTAATTAAATAAGGAGAAAAGAAAAAAAAAATCGTTAAAACTAAAAGAAAAGAAAGCATTCCATCACAAGACTGCTAGAGAACAGAGGAGAGGCAACCAAACCAAGCAGGCAGAGGAAAATAATGTAGGTAGCTGACCTTGTCTGTGTACTTCCCATCGAGTTGTATGAGCTTGGCTGATGCTGTGAACGTGTCGGATATACCACACCGTCGCCCAAACTAGAACAAAACACTCATATCAGCTCACCAACCAGTGGCGAGTGGGCAGACTTTCAATTAATAACAATCATTTCTTGTAATGTTCCCACCACAAGTCTACTGTGAAAAATTGGTCAGTTAAGCTGTCTCGATATAAAAAAAAACAAACAAAAAAACTACTAACTATATTATTTTGTTTTAAAAAATAAATGTGCATATTACCTACGATTTTGCCGTTTGAATAGCTACATAAAACTATTCGCCTTTGGAATTTTCAATTACTAATGAACAAAGATACATTAAAGAACACAAAAACAATGCATTACAAGTTCAACAAACAGAGAGAAATGACAGAAAATCAAGGTAACTTTGTAAATAAAAATAATAATAAATAAATAAAACAAATATACAATGCAAAAAGTGATTTCTGCATATCTAAATTTTATTTCCCTGCAGTATTTTATGGATTAAAAACATATAGAAAGTTATAGAGATGTTCTAAAAACATATAGAAAGTTCTTTCCTATTCAAATCAAAATACACACATACACAACGCTCAATGTAATTAAGTATCGACGTAATTTTATCCACAGTACCGAAGTAATTTTAAAATTAAATAATCATTATTTAGGCAAAAGAACGGAACTTCGGTATCAGTGATTGTTTTTTTTTTTCTCACAGTAAATAAACGAAAGGCGGTATCTTCATTAGTTGATAAAAAGGAGAATTCATACGTCCTCAGACGACAGCACTGAAATTCCACTATCTCTGCTACCATAACCTACAAACTACTCCTCTACTATTTTAGTCAACCAACCTAACCTTGTAACCAACAAATCCAGAGTGCGTTCTTGCACTCTTAACCCGCCAGTAGTTCACTCATATTAATTCGAAGCCTCCAGCCTTCATCACCCAGTTTTATTCTAGGTCAAATAAAGTAAACAAATTCTGCGTTCGCACTTGCAAATTTCTCAATCCGATTCTCATAGTAGATCGGCATTTTCCATCACGCAGAGATGAGTTTTCCGGCATCCATCCAACATTAGAAACATCTCAGCTAACACGAATATCATTTCCGTTACCTTCAGTTCCTACTCATAAATGAACTCAACCGAAATACTTTTGTTGCAAAGTAACATGAACAAAACCACGTCACGAGATTCGAATCGACTGTACAAAAATGGCTTCGTTTAGGCGCTATAGGCTGCCAAAAGCGTGGGAAATGAACTCTAGAGCTTCATATTTCCAATACGATTAAGTGGGGTGGCATGGCACTCTCAACGACTTGAGACCTGCTCTATCAAAAAATGCATATTCCAAAATTGTGCCATGATGACGCAAGCGATTCCCCCAAAGGAAGTAGGGTATTCCCAAAAATTTTCTGAAGTAAATAGCAGGATCTTCCGTGTGAGTACCGATGATAAACATAATCACTGTTATCTAACAGGGCAAGGACAGTCTCTTTTATAATAATAACCACCGGCGTTACAGACCGATAGGTCCTGAGCCTGCCCCAACGCCATCTTTCTGCGCTTGGTGGAACTGCTTCCACCTCGGTGACGACAATGTGGTCAGCAATGCGCGTCACCTAGCCACGAACAGGCGTATTAGGGGCTTTCTAGACCGAGTGGCCGTCACGTCTTTATTCACGCGACTTCCCAGTTTTCCTCATGACGCTGGGTGGACGCCGAATGGTGGGACTCTAGCCGGGAATTGAACCCGGGACCACGCGGACATGAGTCCGACGCTCTAACCACTAGACTATGGAGCCCCTTACAGTCTCTTTTACTGATTATAAATAACATCAAACGTTCCCTGAAATATATGTAATTTACTCCTGTTCGTAATGCAACCACGCATCTTTCTAAAACATCGTTCGGCAACGGAAATCTGTTTTGAGATGTCGACTTTGCGCAAATTAATTAATGTTCGGTAGTCCCATCCATGCTTATTTCGACCCACCTTTACTTCAGAGGATTTTTGGGAATCTCCTATTTCCTTTGGGGAATCCCTTGTGCTTCCATTACACAATTTTGGAATATGCACTTTTGGATAGAGCAGGTCTCAAGTCCTTGACGGTACCATGCCGCCTCAGTTCTACTAATCGCATTAGAAGAAATTTCAAGCACTAGAGTTCATTTTCCCACACTTTTGGTAGCGTATAGCGCCGAAACGAAGCATCTGCATGAGGTGGTTTTGTCGGTGTTATTTTGCAACACCATAGGGGCTGCCGTATCCTTATTACACAGATGCCAATATCTTATTCCCGAAGGCACTTGTGGGATTCCAATGTCAGATTCTTAATTCGCACAGTCTGTGATGCCTTCTTGGCAGGAGAAATAAATGTACTCCTAAACCTCAGAATTACTAATTATTGTCATTTCTTTGCAAGCAATAAAGCAAGTCCTAACATTGCCATATGTGAGCATTTACAAAACATCAGTTCGTATACGGCTATTGTTCAAAACCTCACCGAACCGCCGTAGCTCAGTGGTAGAGCGTTAGCGTAGCATTCGGGAGGTCGTTGGTTTGATCCCAGCGGCCGACCATCCTGACTGAGGTTTTCTTGTTAAACCGAGCAAATGCCGGGATGACACCTTCAACATAGGCCCTGGCCGACGTCTTCCTGAATCCTTTCTCCTTCTCTATCCCGGCCTGAGCCTTAGATCTCTAAAGACCATAAAGAAAATTCAAATTCAATGCTTAGAGGACCTCAATTAGTAGTTTGAGAGCAAAACTAAACCCCTAGTTTCAACCTCCAATAATTCCTCGCAGATAAACTTGCTTCTCTGTACCAACTTCATGGTAGTTCCTTTCCAGCTTACTTCAATCTTAGTCATACTTGTTTTCGTTCATAACCCACATCTTGCCCCACTACACCTCATCCTACATCACTATCATTCATGGTTGTTTACTTTCTCAAGTTCTTTGTTAATTTTTCTTCATTATTTATTTCCTTTTCAATATATTTATTCTCTTAGGTTCTGTACATTTTCTAGATAACTTACTGTTTTCAAGTCCTACTAATTTTCAATACAAAACTTCACGTCTATCCCTTCTCCTAATGTTGATGACTTTCATTTGTCAATCGTCTGCGATATGATGGTCCATAATATTAGGCCTCTGGTACACGAGCGGGGAAAACGCGGCGGTTTTACCGCGAGCAAACCGCACCTTCTAACAAAACTCGTGCTTTTAAATATACGTGTCAAGCCGCGCGGTGAAAACGTGCGAGTAGACACGTACACATTTACGAACATGGTTTTGTTAAATGGCGCAGTTGCTCGCGATAAAATCCAGTGTTTTACCCGTTTGTGTATAAAGGGCCCTTAGATCTTCTGTCCTTTTCGCGGCGATTGATTATCAAACATATGAACAATCTGTCATCTTTTTCTACTTGCAATCATGGAATCTGAATTTGTTTATGGCCTTTTGGCATCTTTGGCTCATGCCGTTGTAATCATGTCTAAAATGTCTTCAGTATTCGTAAAGTTTTTATTACTGCTTTTTCGGTTTTCTTTTTACCATTACATTTGTTTCCGGATTTCTTTCCTTTCTGTACATTATACAACTACCGTATAATTGAACTTGATTCACTTGACAATAGAAAATTTCCCACCTAACCTAAACGAATTTCGCATGTCAATTTCCTGATGCCACCATCTGCCAGCTCAAATTCTTTCTTCATCTACCCGCTGTTTATTATTTTAAAATGGGTCTTTTTGTGTACTGAGAGCTCCAAATATATAAAGTGTCTCCCTGAAATAAATTACAAGGCATACATAGTTTCGGAGCTTTTGGAGCTTAAAGTGATGGCGGCATCGTCACATATGACGTCAAATCTCGACACACAATGACGACGTAACCGATGTCGGTTTAGCGAACAGTACTCGATACATCATCCTTATAAACAATGTTTATGATTGGGGGAGTGCCACATTTACAGGTTTCGCACAATGAATTAATAGGGCAAGCATAGAAATCCCTTCTAAGCTGTATTGGCCAATCATAAACAAAGCTTAAATAGATGTATTGGATACTACTTCGAATGTGATTTGCTAAATGGACACGGCTTAAGTCATAAATTTTCGAGACATGACGTAATTTGTAACGATGCCTCCTTAACTTTCAGCGTCTGTAGTTCCGAAAATAGGCATATTTCTTCAAGCGAACACTTTTCTTGTGATGATATGAATAATCACTTAAGGCTAATGTAAAGCCAAGATCTCCAACAAGGGATGGTAGCACTACCTCCGTATATGTCTAATGTATTTTTAACGTTGCGCGAAATTTCAAGATGCTGCTCCTACAAGCCTAGAGAGTTCTAACTTTCAGGAAAGAAAGTTCATAACCAATTCACGAGTTCTATCCGTGCCATTTTTTTATTTTCTTTCTTGTTCATTGTTGGAATCGCTTCATTGTTGTTATGGATATCCAAACCTATAACAATGAAGCGATTCCAACAATGAACAAGGAAAAAAAAGTTGGCACGGATAGAACTCGTGAATTGGTTATGAACTTTCTTCCCTGAAAGTCAGAACTCTCTAGGATTGAATTTGTAGGAGCAGCATTGAAATTTCGTGCAACCATAAAAATACATTAGACACCTTTTCATGGAGGTCTTGGCTTTACATTAACCTTAATGAAGTTTGCGGCAATATTTCACGGATGCACTGTATATATTCTGTGTGTATTTGTAAAGTATCATTCGTGAATTAGTTCATCGAAATGTACTCCTATCATCCTAACCTCTTCTGTCTCCCCCTCCCTCCCCTAATGCACGTCGAGTATATATATATATACACCTAGATAGTATAAACAGAAAAGCACATTCAAAGCAGAAGAAACTGTACAGCAGAAATCAAATGTACACTCAGATTCAAAGAACATGGCCGCTAGACATTTTTTGGAAGTCTAAAGATTGAACTATCTGGTTGAATTTGAATTTTATTTATGGCCTTTGAGCATCTAAGGGGAGGAGAGGGAAAGGAGTTGGGAAGGTGTCGGCCAGGGACTATGTTGAAGGTGCCATCCTAGCATTTCCCTAGTGTGACTGAGGAAAAACTCTGGAAAAATCTGTCAGGATGGTCGGCCGCTGGGATCGAACATACGACCTCCCGAATGCTACGCCAACGCTCTACCACTGAACTACGGCGGCTCGGTACAACAATCTGGTAACATCGAGTTAACACACGTAACAAACATAATGTTTGAACAGATTATTTTCGATTCTTAACGAATAAACGCTCGTAACTGTCATATTGTGCTACTTATCGGTAAGGACAGTAAAATTTCGTGAGTGAAAATGCTAGAAATTCGTGAGTACAAGGATACATTTATTGAGTAGCTGAAAATAATACATACATTTTTTAATGACGTTTCAAAACTATACACATCAACTTTTCACGAATACCGCATAACGCACACACGATGAATGTCCTTGTGTTCATGTAGTTCGTATTTTCCCCGCTACATGACAAACCATGTTCGTAAATTTGCTGTCATCTATGGAGGATTAAGTGTACTACATTTT
The DNA here is from genome assembly GCA_022664845.1 of Lepisma saccharinum. Taxonomy (NCBI): domain Eukaryota; kingdom Metazoa; phylum Arthropoda; class Insecta; order Zygentoma; family Lepismatidae; genus Lepisma; species Lepisma saccharinum. Next base: position 29,128 of record JAGDQP010015807.1, on the reverse strand, counting down.
AACATTCTCCGTGCTACGCGAGTCCGATGATAGATTTTTGTAGACGAATTACATTTTTATCGCTTCTTTACATTATTTTCGTGAATGGATGAATAAAAATGGTATAATTTCTTGAGTAGAGCTCAGAATTCGTGGATGGAAGCAAAAGCTCCAAATTTCGAAAGTTAAAAAGCATTTGAACAAAATGTTAACAGCCATCTATCTGCTCCTTGTGATTTCTTGAGTGTTTCAAATTTTTCGTGATTTCGCGACTGTCCCTACTTATTGGTCTTAAAAACAAGTTTATCCATTTTTTTTTATTTTTTTTTTATGAAGACGTGTATGAGAAAATTATATAATGAAACATGTTAGTGCAACTAACAATCGGCTCCGGTCCCTTGATAGTATGCCAGACATTTATTTTTATGAAACACATTGTCAACATTGACAGCTGGGGTGCTTGAGAGCAGGAACTCCTACAAGTGTCGAATGATGTTTACACCAAGTTTGAGCCCCGAATCAAAGAAATTCCATTCCAATTTCCGAACACTCCTAGTGACTAGCACCCATTAGAAAAAGTTTTCGGGGCATTTCCCAAAACGTTCTGTTAGCTCTTACAGTTGTACCATTCACCGTACAGGATGATATATAACATAAGCTGGCAACATGGCCGCTCCCTAGCACCAGTGATCTATGTCCTGTCCCTTCCAATAATGTGAAAACGCCTTCAGTGAAAGGTTGCCACATTATTATTGTGTTTGTCAAGTTCCTGTGTGTGTCTCTTTGTATTCTGATATGTGAGTACTTTTTTTCCTATCCTATTTTATCATCTTATATACGATAAACGAATATGCATAAATAATTCGTAAATTGGATCAACAAACGGATTATAGGAATTTTTTTTAAAAAACAACATTTTAATGCAAAAGAATAAATCTATGTGAAAGTTCTAAACGATACGACGTAAACACATCCGACGTAATATTTGCCAATTGAACAGAAAAATGGTGTAAAAATTACAATATAGGAGAGGGGTCATTTCAGAAGCTTTTTTTATAGGCTGTTCTACCATTCGATTTTTAGAGTTTCCTTAACCACCCGGTCAGTGAGCCCGAAAACTTGTCTCCTGGCATGAAGGATACTTCGCACAGTTAGGCACTAGAATAGTGTTTGTCAACCTTTTTATACTCACGGACCAGCGGAACCGGTAAGATGCCAACAAGCTAGAGATTTATTTGACGTTCAAAAGATGCCAGCATATCTTCAGATTCTAGTTATTTTTGAAAGGGTAATGTAAACTTTTAATATCAATTTTGAACCGTTGAAATCTGCAAAATAAGCGTTAAATAATTAAATGTATTAATTTGCCGAGGACTGGTACACTTTCGCGGACCGACGGTTGAAAACCAGTTCACACAAACACAGTCCTTTATGCAAATTTCTTGTTTCCTCAGCTCCTGGACCGGAACTCAATACACACTGGCGAGCAATATTACAAATCTATTCTGCAATCACCACTTCGACGTCTTGGCGACCCTATCTTCACGATAACACAAAAACAGACATTGTTGTATCTCGGAAGCCTTCATGGTACGTGTTATTATTGTCGATTCAATCCTCCTTGATCATTACGGTTAATGTAAAGCAACGAACTCGAACAAAAGATGGCAGCACTATCTTCGTATATGTCTAATGTATTTTTATCGTTGCGCGAAATTTTAATGCTGCTCCTACAAATTCAAGCCTAGACAGTTCAAACTTTCAGAAAAGAAAGTTCATAACCAATTCAAGAGTTCGATCAATACCGATTTTTAATTTTCTTTTTTCTTCATTGTTGAAATCGCTTGACTATTGTTGTGAATATCAAAATCTATAACAATGAAGCTCTTTTAACAATGGGGAAAAACGAAAACAAAAAATCGGCATTAATCGAGCTCTTGAATTCGTTATAAACTTTTTTTCCTGAAAGTTGAACTCTCTGGGCTTGAATTTGTATTAGCAGTATGAAATTTCGTACAACGATAAAAATACATTCGACATATCCGGAGGTAGTGTTGCCATCGTTTGTTGGAGATCGTTGCTTTACATTAACCTTAATCCACAAACAAACAGTTTCATGCGATGGTGCAGAGTAATATAATTCTTCCCGTATCCCCATAAAACCAAAAATTATCCGAGTACGGAATATACCCCATCAACGTATTACCCGACTATTATTCGTAGGATTGGTCGGGTCTATATACTCGTACTTGTTTTATACAGCATTTTAATCCACCAAATACTAATAGAAGCTGATGGCATTACACGGCTTAGCCTAAGTGCAGGATCAGTAAAAAAGTGTGAGTGAATATACGATATATTATTATTTTAATCGAAAACGCTGATTCTTATCCTGTAAACAGTAGTAATTTGTTTACGCTACATGATAAGCTTGATGGCGGAATTCCAACTGATCTTTTTAATAAACTATATGGAATAAGTTTAATATGAAAATCTATAGTAACTCTACTAATATCGATAGGAACGGTGATATCATCATGCAAGGAACTTCTGAAATAGATCTGGGAGAACTATCAAAACATGCAGAGTACTTGTGCAGAAATAGACATGGTGAAAGGGTTTAAAGAAAAAGATTGAATACTACAAACAGAATACAAGTGGGTGATAAAAACTACGACTTATGATGGTCTTATAAATGTTTCATGTTACTTACAAGAGTCACGCCGAAAATTTCCCCTTATCCACACGACGTATTAGCGTTGTAAAAGTATCCTCATAATCATACATTCCTTTTGCAACAAGTAATAGCCAAAAACCTTTACTCACATTTTTAATTTATCATTTTGTTTCCTTTTTCTTCGAATAATCCGCAAGCCAAAACAACAGGAAACCGAGATTATTTAATGTAATTATATACAGCACAATCCTAGTTCGTAGGTGATATCCAATTTTCTGTCCTCTTCATGTCAAATTTTCTCGCATATCTGTAGTTGTACATTCCTCCTGATATTATTATTTACCGACGATGAATTAAAGATGCTGAAAGGTACAGTTATAAGGCAGTAAAACAGTTCCCAGATCGAGTGTCATGAGGCTACCAACAGCTCCCGCATGTTTGTTATACGTTAATTGTAATATAGATGAGCGAATCTACGACGCATATCGAATCTCAAACTAAAATCCACCGTGAATCAAGTCGAACCATGACAGTGGCCAAAATCTCGTAAATTTGAATTTATTTATGGTATTTAGGCACCTATGGCACAAACCAAAATCTCGCAAATGACAAATGTGACATATAAAATTTCTATTTTCGGGTAGGGCTTTCTCAACAGCTATTATTCTATGGTTTCATGTAGGCATAAGAGGCTCTATTTCTTTTTTATTTCGCCACTAAATGAACATAGTATATTATAACTCACTCACTCTATGGCTTACGGAACTCACAAGTTCATCGCCGCAGTAACAAACGCTTGCTATTAGAATTTCACCTGGGCAAGATCAAGCCAGTTTTCATCACTAACATCTACCTCTCGAAGATTTCTTCTAATATTGTCCTTTCAACGACGTCTATGTCTTCCTAACCACGATGGAATATAATCTTAGTTTTCCCCCATCCAAGTTACTTGGCCTGTCCTTAGCCGTCACGATTTCATTATTCTTACAACATCGGGTACATATCATACAGTCTGTGGAGTTCTTCATTATGCAGTCTCCTCCATTCTCCGCTCATCTCGTCCCGTATATATTTCTTAAGACCTTATTTTCAAACACACGCAATTTATTCGTCTGCCAGGGTCGTACTTCAACTTTTAGAACCATAAAGTATTACCGGCAGAATAACCGTTCTGTATATCTCCAATTTCAATTTAAACTTTCCTGATAGAACATGGTGTACAGTAAAATATTTTTTTACAAAAAAATAGCTTACATCCATATCCACATTACATAAACATGCTTTACACTATATTTATTTATCACAAGAAACTGACAACGTATAGATAGTTTACCATGCAACTCTCTTCAAGTTCACGAAGAAATTAAAACCTTTTAAAAATAAAATCTTATTGTTTTATTATGGAACGTTCCTAGTTCTTTCATAAATAGGGAAACAAAGAATTCAAGACAATTTAACAAGAACAACTTCACAGAACAACAAGTGACATCAATTCTAAATATTCACTTTTAGCCTCAATACACGCCTTTATATTATTCATCCAGGTACCAACGCATCCATGGGTTGCCATAATGAATGCTTCACGTTTTCCATGTCGAGCTATTTCCATTTCAATTTAACCACAAGAAGCAGTCTAAAGGATATGGAAGATCGGAGGGGCATTCAATAGATGTTACGAATTAAAAAAATCTTTAATACTGTACGCGCCCTACGTGGCGGTCTAGTCTCGTTGCAATGTACAACATTATTTATAAGGAATCAAAGTGATATTAACAAGTTTTACGGCCGTTCAATGCAAACTCAAACCTCGCTCTTTACATCATGTGCAATCTGGTAGGACTACGGATTTAACCGATTACGCCAAAGCCAGTAGCGGGACACCGGAAGGAATATGACTTCTTACAACTCTAGCAGCAAATCTGCCAGGTTCTCGAAACTGAAAGTGATTTGGCAGTTCTTGACATTCTCTATCATGAACATCTTAAAACACAACACTACTATATTTGTTGTTTACGCAGCGGTTCAGCAGTTATTTGCAGGTTACAATCCTTTGTCCTTTCAACTAAGATATTACATTCTATTCAGTACATCATACGTAACCTCTCCATCTACGGTTTCGTAAAAGTATATGACACATCGATGAAGGCAGAATAACCACTTCACTCAACAACACTAATACTTCTTGAAAGGATTTCAACAAATTCGAAAGAAGAGCAGGCGTCCTTGTCTTTTATTCTCTCTCCAATCTTGTGCCTGTTGACAGTTTCTAATACACAGCCCGCCCTTTTGTTGATTTCTAACGAAGATTACGTATGAATGATCTCCGATTGTAATTTTCCCACTTTGAGTACATAAATCACTGCAATTCTATATACCTTATCATGTGATTTCATCCTATTCTATATTCAAAACTTGGCTTACATCTCCTGTATACGAGTATACAAGCATTTATACTAATTAACAAGGTGAGAACAATCCA
>JAGDQP010015807.1:11978-23066 GCA_022664845.1 Lepisma saccharinum | reverse complement strand
AATTAACAAGGTGAGAACAATGCAGGCTTTCGATACGCTGAAAAAGTTAAGTTTCATTTGATCGACAGCTCAAGAAACATTATATACAGTAGAACCTCGATAATCCGTCGCAATGGAGGGGAGAGGAGAACGGTTGATAAAAACACGGATAGTCCATACAATATTCTACTTAAGACTAAACATAAAATCTTGAAACACATCTTATAGATTCTTTTCTTCCTGCACTTTGGTACCAAAAATTTTGTCGATTGAATTGTTATTACAGTAGAACCTCTGTTATCCGAAATAAAGGGGGCTGAGAACCTCTGTTATCCGAAATAAAGCTTTAAATGCTTCTACAGTTGGACAACTTTTTATACAAATAAGTTTACTGTTTTTTGAAAAAAAAATCTTCATCTTTTTCTGTTAGCGTTTCACATTTTATCTTTTCGATATTTTTTGCCGTTTCGGTTAAACGCTATTTCGATTAACATAGGTTTTACTGTAATTCCTAAACGAATTTCTAAGAACGTGACCTAGTTTTTGGTAAAGTGGACTCCGAGCCACTGCGTTCAATGGACTCCAGTGGGACTTCAATCTACGAGCACGCGCCAGAAAGCGAGCGCGCTAAGCCTTTGGCCATCAATTTTGCTCTTAATGTCCATCCTGATTCTTCTAACAACAACAATAAATGAAAATGAAGTGTCATCTTTCTTGTTCCAAAAACGGCATCAATGTTTCTGCCACATGCTAAATTCAGAACACACGGGAAAATGAAATCCTAAACCTGGCGGATAATCCGACGCTTAGTTAATTGAGAAACAGATAATGGAGGTTCTACTGTAGGGTAGTACATTACTTGGATATTTCAACTTGCTACAACTCTATCAAGTTACAGATGAGGAAAGAATAAATGGGATGAAAAAACACGGTGTACACTTGGCAGACGAATAAATAAATTAAATTTGAATTTATCTTAAGGCTTTTAGGCATCTCAGGCTCAGGCCGAGATAGGGTGAGGAAGAGGATGTTGGAAGGTACACGGCCAGGGCCTAGTTTGTAGGTATCATACCAACTTTTAGGTACCATGCCTAAAAGTATGACTGAAGAAAAACCTGTCACGATGGCTGACCGCTGGGATCGATCCCAGGACGTCCCGAATTCTACGCCAACGCTCTACCACTGAGCCACGGCTGCTCGGTGAATAAATAAATAATTAAATACAATTATTACAAAGTCACTGTAAACTTTCAGAAAACAGTTTGCTTTACGAGATAAAGGCTTCTTACAATCAATACTTCACAATCAAATACAATTAATATTTCTCGATCAATCATAAACAATTCAATAACCCAGAAGTTTCTAGTTATAAGTCGAGTTGTATAAATACCATGGAGATTCGAGGTTAAATGTAAGATTATTGGGTTGTCAGTGTTGCCAACCTACTATAAAATTATATTATTTTCAAGTGACACTACGTCGGTTTATTGGATATTTGGTAAACATTATATGCGAAGCACAGACTGCAGTGCTGCAAACATTTGCATTTTTGTTCAATGGATAATATATATTTTGACCATTTCATCTCGTATATTATCCACAGTTTGTAACACTGATCGAAGCTGGATCCCTGTATTTCGTAAAACAAAACATTTTTTTTTGGACAAAAGTTACAACACAAACTTTATTCGCTGAATTGAATTTATGGCCTTTAGGTATTTATGGTTCAGGCCGGAGTGAGGTAGGGGGGGGGGGCAAGAATGTGACAAGAGCCTAGTTTGAAGATACTATCCCGGCATATGCCTAGTGTGAGAGGGAAAATCTCAAATCAGGATGGTCGGCCACTGGGATCGAACCAAGGATTTCTCGAATCTGAAGCCAACGCTTTACCAACGGAGTTACTGCCGTTCAATGAACTTTATTTGTTGTTTCGCTCTCATGCATTCGTCTGCCAAGTGCGGGTCCAGACTCCTACGGTGCACACTGTACATTTGGAACGGGAAAGATATCACAGGCATCTAACACTGTGAATTATTGATAAGCAAAGGATTATCAAGCCAAGAAAAACGAGTTGCTCATTGGGAAACTCAACCCTAAGTAGTATGTGTTTACAAAGATACAGAAATGAGTTCTACAAACTATCTGAAACGGAGCACTGTTCATGCCAACTACATAATCAGGACAGCGCAATGAATTGTTTCTATACAAATGTTGGCTGGTTGCTTACTAACGTTCGAGAGCCTTTTTTCTATGATGTGCATATATAATAAGTCAATAAGAATTACACAATAAATGGGATTAAGATACACAGAAAAAAAAAGTTAAAAAACATTTAGTTGAAGTATACACTGAAGTGCCAAAAATCATGGGATAGCGGGAGAGAACTAGTTGACGGCGCGGTAAATCGCGGCAAGCCGGTCAAACGGCGCGTTGCTGTGTGGTCAGTTGGACTTCTGAGAGTGTAGTGAAACGTCGTGTACCGTGGTAATGGCAACCCGACGGGAATTATCGGCGTTTGAGAGCGGGATCATAGTTGGTGCTTGCTAGACGAATGGGGCATGCGATCTCGGAAGTCGTCCGGACATTGAACTTTATTCGATCCACAGTGTCAAGGGTCAGTGACATATGTGCCACTACTAACTGCTGCCCATCGGCGGTGGTGATTCACATGGGCTCGGGAAACATGCATAGAGCCTTAGAGGACTGGCAACGTGTAGCGTGATCAAATGAGTCACGTTTCCAATTAGTACGTGCAATTGGTAGGGTCCGGGTGTGGCGCAGATCCCATTAGGCCATGGACCCAAGTTGTCAACAAGATCAGCGCTATGTTTTTGTGACAATCTCCAGCCCATTATGCACTTCGTGTACCTGCCAACTATGGGATTTTCCAGGATGACAATGTCACTGTCAATGATGCGCGACCTGGTTTAAGGTACATTCTGGCACTTCCAATGCATGATTTGGTCCCCTAGATCGCCGGACATGAACCCTATCGAGCACATGTGAGATATCATCGAACGGGCTACTAGTGCCCAGGATCCTCCACCTGCAACAATCACAGAATTGTGGACCGAAGTCGAGACTGCATGGCTGTACATCCCTCCAGCGGACTACCAGCGACTTGTAGCGTCCCTGCCACGTCGAGTTGCTGCACTTCGCCGTGTTGGAGAGGGTCCCACGCGATATAAGGTAGGTATCCCATTAGTTTTGGCACTTTAGTGTATACTTGCATATCGTACTTAGTATTAACTGAAATAATTGCTTTATGTTCTAAGCCTTAAAAAAAGCCTCCTTGGACACGTTGATTAAAAAAATTAAATTATTTTGCCCAATCCAACCAAGTTACATCAGATGCTTAAAAGACTTAGATTAAGGTTAGTGTAAAGCAACGATCTCTAGGCTAGATGGCAGAACTACTTCCATATGTCTAATGTATTTTTTCGCTTCACGAAATTACAATGCTGCTCCTATAAATTCAAGCCTAGAGAGTTCAAACTTTCAAAGAAGAAAGTTCGTAACAATTTCAAGAGTTCTATCTACAATTTCAAGAGTTCTATCTATGCCGATTTTTAATTTTTTGTTTGTTCATTGTTAAAATCGCTTCATTGTTGTTGTGCATGTCCAAACCTATAACAATGAACAAACCAAAAAAAAAAAAAGTAAAAAAATAGGCAAGAAACAACTTTTGAAATGGTAATGAAGTTCCTTCTCTGAAAGTTTGAACTCTCTAGGCTTGGATTTATATGAGTAGCATTGTCATTTCGTGCAACGAAAAATACATTAGAAGCATAGGGAGGCAGTGCTGGCATCTATCGTTAGGAGTCGTCACTGGAATGTTCAAGAAGTGTGCATATATTTCTCCTGTTTTAACCATCACTGACTCCTACCTACAAACCAGGGTTGCCAGACGTATCGTATTTTCCAGGAGGAACGTTGTCCTGTATTTTGAAAATTGGAAACTGAGCATTAAGAATAATACAAATTTACCGAAAGTGGAAAATAAGAAAGTAAGTAAGTGTCTGATAATTGTAACTGCGTGGCCACTATGATTTCCTCTAAACGCAACGCATACAATTAATCAAGCAGCAGCAAAACAGAAAGAAACTTTCCGTTGCGTAAGGATACTTTGCGTTACCGTAACGCTTACCTTCTATAAACCAACCATCAGTTCGTCTAGTTTTCATTGCCTAACTTTCGTATTCGTTCCGAACCCATTCTCAAGAAACAAGATTTAGGAACAAGTAAAAAATAAAATATATATATATATCTTTTGTTCTTAACTTTTACACGCCCAATGACTGATATGTAAGTCATCTAATTACGATAGAAGGATGATTTTGCTCTTAAAATATTCGTGAAGGAACTAGCTAAGTAGCTAACCGCTGGTATATGTTTTGTCTTTCTCGGATGTCGCACGGGGAAGGGAGAATTTTGAGTTTTTCTCATCTTTTTCCCCTCTTTTGCGTCTTTGAGAGAGTACACCCTCCAAAAAGTGATGTAGAAGCATAACTGTAGCCTCAAATGATAAAGAAATGCAATTACTGATGTTATAATTTTTGTCAGCGCACTCTTACTAAGTCAAGATTCGAGCAGGATCAAAGTTGGCCTTTATATTCAGCGTCACTTTTGCCCGCGAAATTGAAAAATTCTCGCTTTATCCCACATTTTTTATTTTTCCTCTTTCTCTGCTATGTAGTGGGAACGATGATCATAAATGCTACCTTGCTGGAATCTGTGTTCCGTAAGCTTTTCAACGAAGTCAATTACTCCACTCAAACCCTAATATACAGGGTATTACGCAAGTGCTATTATAGGTTATTCCATTTTTGTCGCCTTTTATTGTACCGATGTTTGTGATTTTGGGGTATGTTTGACACTAATGTCTAACATATACGTAGGTGAGTTTTCGTCGGCGTACGATAACTGCAAGTGTTGCCAGCTCCCCAGGATTTCTACAACTTTTAATTTTTTCCCAAGTTTTTCTCCTTTCCGCCTCTTCTACGCATTGGGACACGATGAGAAAAATTATTACCTCCAAGAAAGAAAGAAAGAAATATATCTTTGATAGTTCTGAGGGCCAAGGTGACATTTGTACGGGCTTAAGGCTATAGAATCATTCAAGTTTTCCTTGTTATTATGATTAAGCTACATCTCGTATTTTAATACATGGCAACCCTGTTTACCTGTGATCTTTTATTCACCTGATGAGTTTTCACTGGCTTGGACGAAATAATGTGTTCAAGGTGTATAAGTAAGTCTTTTTTCTTCTTCAATATACTTCGAAAATTCTAGATAGTGACACATGACAACTGAAATATGAAGTTTTTTTTTAATAATATTGTTCAAATTAAAGAAATTGTAGAAATGCTGAAAATAAAAATGTTATAACGTTATTACTTGCCTTGTAAACATCGGCAAGAACCAAGTTCTTCTGTCGTCTCCAAATACTTCTACAAAATTATTGTAGCATCCTAAACTAAAGCCATCTTTATCTGGTCCACTTATAAACATTGGTGCTCTAAATGACTCTGTAAATTACAAACAAAGATTCAGATATCACATTCATACAAAACGTCTCCATTCACAATTGCAAAACATGAACAACCACTTCCCTTAACTAACCTACTCAACTCCTAGGGTTGATACCCCATATAGAGCTTGCAAGGCGGCTTCCGTTCAAAGAGGGTGTCACGCGATAAATGTGAAGACTGCCCACTCCCACAATCACCGCTTTTCTGGCCTCGAAAAAAATATACGTACGAGGTGGATCATTTTCACAACAGTTTTAACCTCCAAGATAAAACACCTCACAATAAATCAAATCAAATTGGCTAATTTGTTAGTTTCTGAAAAGTGCACTGTTAGTAGCCAATGATTCATTATTTATTTTGGTTTAGAATCAATATTATTATTAGCTAGATTTCTGTGACGCAAGGGAACAGTACCCGCTTTATCTCTGAAAGGCTACTTAACAAAACTGCCTAAATGGTACTTCACTTGAACAGTGCAAATTGCCGACCAGGTAGCAGTGGTCTAAGGCGTTAGGCCAGCGACTCGAAGGTCATGGGTTCGAATCCCACCAGGGGGATGGATGTTAACTAGGTGTAAAAGGGCCGAATTGTGACGGACCAAAGTCACAAGTTACTGGACTGGCTCATTCAAAATATAGTTTAAAAGTTTTAGAAGATTTTGAACAGTGCAAACAGAATAACAGTGAATTATTAAATATAGTGACACACGATGGCCAGTTATGTAACCACGCTAAGTCGCTAAATGAATTTCGAATAATGGGTTTCACAAATATCTTCATTACTCCATCAGGAAGCCTCTTACTGACTGATAGTTATCTCCCTTTCATTCAATTTTCTTCGACATTTAGAGCATTTTCCCACTCTCAAATGAGAAAATCTACCGACACAGTTAATCTCATGACATGCGGAAACAAAGTCTCAAATTTATAGTTGACGTAACGTTAGAAAATCACATTTAAATCTACATTCCAAATACTTAAAAAAACACACACACACAAACCCGAAATTATGTTTGTCTGAAGCTTCCTCTTACCCAGGGTGTCTACAAAATTCACAGAAGCCAAATTCTGACTTTTTACTTGCAACAAAAGGATGTAAAATTGTTGGGAATCCGGGATTGCTACACTCGAATTCTCAAAATGTAAGTCCCCTGGGTAACTATATTTCTTAACACATCCTGCTGTAACATTAAAAGTTCATATCAAACATGGTTCAAAACTGCATATATAGAAAAACAACAGCTCAAAATTACAAGGTTTACCTGACTGAATTCATGACCTGAAATTTAATTCCATGACTTCATGACTCAATTTCATAACTTTCATGACGAATGACTCAATTTTATTACCTTCATGACGAACGACTCAATTTCATTACATTTTCATGACTCACGACAAATGACTCAATTTCATTACTTTTTCATGACTCACGACGAATGACTCAATTTCATTACTTTTTCATGACTTTCATAACAAATGACTCCATCTCATTACTTTTTTCATTCATGACTTTCATAACGAACGACTCAATTTCGTAATGACGAATGACTCAATTTCATTACTTTCATGACGAATGACTCAATTTCATTACTTTTTCATGACTTTCATGACGAATGACTCAATTTCACAACTTTTTCATGATTTTCATGACCCACAGACACTCTGTTACCCCCACAAAGGAACTTTTGGTTTATTATTATAATTATAGTGCAAAACGTTATTTTAGGAAGGAAATAAACGCAACTTACCAAGAGTTGACCTGTTGTGGGCTACCAAATAACAATGGTAGAAAAATAAAGACATAAGGCTGATAGCAAACATCAGTGCGACAAAAAAGAGGAACAAGATGTGGAATCGGCCCACTCCATCTGGTTCCAACTCGTTCTGAAAAAACAAAGTTTTAAAATAAATACCCAGCTTTTCCTATCAACTATATCTTAAAAACTGCGTAGTTACCAAAACAACACACAAACCACATAATACTTGGCAGGTACAACTATGGACAAAAATTAATATCGTATAAATTTGTGTTGTTCTTGCAGATATACATATCAATACAATGACGTACTTTTGTGGAAAACATTGTCCTGATATTTAGCTAAAGAAGGGTGATATTTGAAAAAATATAATTTTTCGCTGGCAAAAGGTATTTTTTTTTTACCTAGTTGTATATTGCTCTCGTTTTATACCGAAGAGAGAGAATTTTGTAACCCAATGGGAATTATTAATACTAATTTTTAATCTTCATTCATAGATGTTACAGATAGGAGGAACATCTCTCTTAAAATTTGAGAAATGTTCCTTCAAGACATGTCTCAACACTCTACACAGCTTTACAACACACAAGTGTACACCATAAATCAACTCAATACATGTTCTTGGCTTCTTATTTCATTTACGGGTACAGTGCAATCTACATCCTAAAGCAGTTGTTTTCATTTTTTTTTTTTATTTTTGTTCGCGACACACACAATATCTTTTGTAGTCCGTTCCCGTGGCACACTAACGTACGAGTTGGGAACAATGCGTGAGACTTGGTTACTAATTCTAAAGCGTAAACAAACCAATAATATATCTGCAAAATCAGTATGTGTAGGTTCATGCGTATTTTTAATTATTAGTTTTTAAAATAAATATTGAATGAAATTATTTCTCCTCAGTCATACCAGGCAAATGCCGGGGTGGCACCTTAAACATAGGCCCTGGCCGACACCTTCCTGAATCCTTTACTCTTTCTTATCCCGTCCTGAGCCATAGATGCCTAAAGGTCATCCATAAAAATTAAAAAAAAAATAGACACCAATTTAATAGGACCTCAGACGTCATACCCTCTGAAGGTGGCAACGGAAGAAAAACTGAAACGTTTCTGGAATGAACGGGACGTCGAATATGGATGGCCAAATTCAAGTATAACAAGCTCTGTTAGTTGCTATGACTAAAATACAGACAGCACTACACGATTTACACAGTATGTGGACGAAGAAATGATGAAAGGCTCTTTCAGTTTAGAAAAGATATTACCTATAAAACACAAAATATGCTGGGAAAAAGTACATAAAATTCGCATCTCCGCGCCGGTGTTTAAATCCTGAATCAATAAGACCATACACTATCAACGGTTACTGCAGTCAATTTATATAAATTTTGGATCATTTTGACTCTTAATACCCGAATTCAATACATCCAGGGGTGGAATGGAGGGTATACGCGGGTACACGCCGTGTACCCACCTAATAGTACAAATCACAGCGTGTACCCACCTCAGTGCATAAATATAAAGGAACGTGTTCCCAAATCCGGATTTTTATTGAGCAGCGTGTACCCCCCAAAAATCTTACCATTCCAGCCCTGAATACATCAGATACAAAAGTACACACCAGATGAACGCATGTAACTGCCAGAGCCGTGTTAGTAACTGTCAATAATAAAACAAGCTTTAAAAACTGGAAGACAAGACGAGCTGTTGTATCGACAGTTGCTATTTATTTTAGCTTGGGGGTGGGGAGACGGATCAGATTTTAAAACTTCAGTTTGCAAAGCATTTCTTGAAAGGTCGAAGCAAATGGCAATATGTTGTTTTGATTGTAAAACTACGGTGTGTACCTCTGTGCTGACAACTACGGTATAGCCCCTTGGCAGAAATAAAGATATCAAATAATCACTGCGTGGTGAGTCTGACACACTTTCTGACTTACCTTTGTAAGTATTCAAGGCTACTTCAGTTCCATTTTTGACGAAAAAGCTGGCTAACTTTCGTTTACGTGTGACTACGTTTCCGTTTTTAAGGTGCAAAGTATATTTCTGGGGATTGATTCTGGCAAAACTAACTGCAATTAATTAATTGCAGTACAAGTTCTAAATAATTTTTTTAAAATTTATTTATGTCCTTTAGGCCGGCGTAGGGTGGAGGAGAGGATGTTGGAAGGTAGTTGCCCAGAGCCAAATCTGTAGGCACAATCCCGGCATTTGCCTGGTGTGCCTGAGGAAACTCCCTGGAAAAACCTCGGTGAGAATGTGCAGCCGCTGGGATGGTGTCAACGCTCTACCAACTGATCTACGGCTGCTCCATACGTCCTTAATGGGTAAAAAAAAATTGTTTTATCTATTTGGCCATTGCTTAACGGTGCATAGCTTTTATGTACTAGTTTGTTTTATCTGATTCCAGCTTAATATTATGACCACAGCCACAGTACACGCCATTCCACACGTCTTTGTAGTCTGAGGAAGGAAGTGGTATACTTCCGAAACTATTATTTATTAAGTTATTTTTGTTATTAAAGAATTCAGCCTTGTCAGAAAGCTGTGTTTTTCTTTACTAAAAATATTAAATAAAACATTTGTCGCTGCTACAACCGGGAATCGGCAGACAGTCCGGTTGCCAGAAACTACAGACCACTCTTCCTCTACTTTTATATGCTTTCATACACAAGCTCACTGTTTGAGTAAAAAGAATTGCTATCTAATTTTTTATAATACAAGCATTGAAGAAAAATTCAACTACAATAATGACTTGACTTTTTACACTAGTGGGCATTAGCTGGTTCACGGTCGAGATGGCTCAGTGGTAGAGCGCTCGCCTCTGGTCCTTGGTCCGATCCCAGCTCGTGCCCTGCGGCCTTTGTGATGGACAAACACCGTGTGTATGGGTTTTCTCGGCATTCTCCCTGGGTCACGATGGCTCAGTGGTAGAGCGTTCACCGCTGGTGCCTGCGGTCCTCGGTTCCATCCCGGCTCATGAAATATGGGTTTTCTCGGAGTTTTCCCGTTTTTTCCCACTTTCTTCATTCCACCAATTCATCCCATCATCATCCATTCGGCCTGAGCCAAAAGTTGCTTAAAAGCCTTAAACAAAATTCATATTCAAGAAATTAGCTGGTTCAGTTGAGGCGTCAGAAGTATTCTATATGCATAGTGATTGGTCGTGGTGGTGGAAGCACTCAGTCGACAACCAGGAGACATGAGTTCATTCCCGGTCACACTATGGTATCTCAATTGGTAAAGCACTTGTCTGGGAATGAAGGAACCAACGTTCGACTTCCAATTACTGCAGTGATACTTTTTGGTTAACATTTTTCACCATGTTTCCATGCACACGGTCTTTGTGTAAAGATTCTACACAGAATAAGTGATGTGGAAAGGAAAAAAGTTGGTATTGAATTTGTACATAACAGGTGCGTACACATCTGCCGATATATGACATACGTAACCTGGGACTGCAAGTGACAAAGCTTCTATAACAACTTGTACTGTAATTGATGTAGGGTACACGGGGGTAATTTTGATACACTTTTGAAACATTTTAGGATTTTTAAATTGCCAAATACTTGATTTGCACAAGTGAGCTAAATGATCAACCACTAAGTCCGAAGCAAGTGTTTCTTTTTGCAACTGAGTTAGAAAAAAATGTGTATCATAATTACCCTCCAAAAAGGTAACTGATACACAAGAGGGAAATTTTGAATTCTGTGCTTTTGCAAATGGTATTTTCAATTAGCTGAAAGGGCAATTGTGAGACAGTCTCCAGCCACATTCATGCAAAGTCTTATTTAGAAGAAAAACGAGGAAAGAAAAACAAGCGG
>JAGDQP010015806.1:22726-41877 GCA_022664845.1 Lepisma saccharinum | reverse complement strand
AGGTAGAGCAATTCATTTACTATAAAATTCGGCTTATATTCCCTCACCAATCAACGTTCGGTTTCGGCAATACACTTGTCAGTCTGATAGTAGTTAACAAAATTATACATTTTAATAACATAAAAAAGTACTCATAGTAGGTAACGTATGACACACTTATAAACTCGCCACACAAAAACCACAATACTGAAACAAGACAGGGAAAGTGAATGATTGAACTGTACAAAGGTTTGTAGTTGTAGCTGTATTTTTTTTGTTGTTATTATTATTCTTATTTTACTAAATCAAAAGACAATTGTTGTGGATTGGAAATGTATATATTCATTGTTATTTCTGTAAATTTAATATGTAATATTGCCATTTTTTGTTGGTGTAAAGTACAATTAAATAAATAAATAAATAAATAATCATCAAAATAAAACTTATTAATATAAGAACGGCAATAACAAACAAAATTACAACACCAAAAATAACTGAGGGCAAAAGAACAGTAATTGAAAAAAATTGACAAAATATTGGTATGTGCAACTTGTTTTAAGCCAGGACACGGATCAAGTGGATGCTGGAAAAACAAAAATAATGAATCAGAAAACGAGTAAACTCGCCCCGAGCTAGCTCAAGCTCGCGGGCACGGCACACATACAATGAAGAAAAAGGAAACCCGCATCACAGCGAGAAGCATGACAGTCTTCAAACTCCAAGTCACAATATAGACCAGTTTGTAAAAGAACTAATCATTAACGAGAAACACGAAATCACTGATTTTGACACAAATAATAAATCTAATTAGAATAACGGTGCAAGATAGACAGCTACCAGCTATAATACATACGGGGTCAACTTTGTCCCTCTGGGAAAAAACAGACCTACCCCCGAATTGCACACTTCTTCTATTTAGAACAAAATTGAAAAGAAATTTCCAATAAATTGATGGAACTAAAATATATAGCCTTAATAAAATTTCAAATTGGGAGCACCACTTTCTCTCATTATTTTCGAATTATGGAGAAAGGAAATTTTAATCCAATTTTCGGTCGAGACCTGTTACGCCGCTTACAAACAAAAATTGACATGGGTCGAAACTCCCTATCGTTTTACAAAAAACCAAGGAGACCTCTGCTGCTTCATGAAGAAGATTCTAACCAGGAAGTTGCACGGACTGTTTTCTTTTCTATGAAACAGAAGGCACAAGCGAAAGTATTTTCCACAAAGAGAATAACGATTCCAGCATGATCACACTTTTTTCTACCAGTTAAGATACAGGAAGAAAAACAACAAAATTCATATTTCTTCGTAACGCTACTACAGACACTACAGTATAGATATGGGTTAGAAGCACTCACAATGAAGATAACAAATGAAGATTTAACAATCCTAGTGTCTAACCCAACATCACACAAAATAACATTGTCAAAGAATACGTCAGTAGGTTAAATCGAAAAGGACATCGAGGAAGTCTCTCTATATAACCAAGAACAAGAAAAGCAAATCGACGATATTTATAAATATGGCACAAAGGAAGAGATACAAGAAAGAGTTATGTCAACAGCCACAAAATTTGACAGAGTTCATTTGATATAAATCCAGAATTATCAGACAACCAAAAAGCTCTGGTCGCAAACTTACTGTACCGATATAGGGACGGACGTATTTTCTTATGCACCCACAGATATTGGATTCTTTAGAAGTTATACTCATAAGATAAGAATACACAAGTTAGCAACCTTCCATGATAGAAATCCACTCATACCAACAGCGATGCAACCACAGATTGATCGTCAAATAAATCAACTTCTTGAAGCAAATATGATAGCCCGTTTTCTTCACTTCTTTTGATAGTAAAGAAAGCGAATACACAAGACTTTCGAATAGTACTTAACCTGAAAAAATGTAACACATACAGCAAATACCTCAGCGTGCCATTCCAATCAACTGAGGATGTTCTGCACAACCTTAAAGGCAAATCACATATCAACAATAGACATTTCTCAATCATATTTCCAAATTTTCCTACATCCTAAAAGTCAACGGTACATGACGTTTGAATTAAATCACCAAAGGAAGAGCTATACCTTCCAAAGATGTGTCATGGGTCACTCAGGATCTGCACAGGCGTTCTCCATAGCTACAAGAATGTTACTTGAAAACCTACCAGGTCGCATTACGAGCTTCGCCGATGAATTGGTCATCGGATCTACAGACTTTAACCAACAGCTAGAAGACTTGGAACTTTTACTTCAACGCTTACGCAAGGACGACTTTAGAGCTTCGCCGAAGAACACACATCATGTATAGGCGACTTGACGTACTCGGAGTTTTAGTGAGTGGAGACGAAATATCCATTTCTCCAAAAATTACAAACAAAATAAGAGGATTCAAAACACCAACCACAAAGAGAATTAAAAAGCTTCATTGGCCACTGCAGTTTTCTAAGTTCGCATATAAGGAAGTTCACGTTAAAAGTAGACCCTTTCCAACAGCTTTTTACAAAAGGTGCAAAATTCAGATGGACTCCGGAGCTCGATGAATTATTTGAAAAGCTCAAACAGGATATTATCAAGGCACCATCTCTTTCTCATTTTGACGAAAATTCAGATTCGCGTCTATACAGACGAGCAGTATGCAAGTCGGTGGAATACTATTATTTTAGAACCCTAAAACCGGACAGGAAAAAGTGGTGTCATATTGTTCTAGAAGGCTAAGAGCGAAAGAGCCGGCCGGGTGGCCGAGCGGTGTGCGGCGGTAGGCCATCGGCTTGAAGGTCCCGTATTCGAGTCCCGGCAGGGGCATAGGTGTGGATTTTAAAGCTTAACAGCTAAAGGCGAATCGTGACGGGCCGAAGTCCAAAGTTACTAGACTGGCCCATATAAAAATAAAGTTTACCAAAGTTTTGAAGAGCGAAAAAAACGCCTCAAACATGGTCTAAAGAGCTATATTCAATTCTTTATGCACTGCGCAGTTCCGGTACTTCCTACTGAACAGAAAGTTCACCCTCTTCACTGATGCGAAATGTCTCGCCACACTTCACTCACAGCCCGATGAAGTAGGAAAAATTTACTAGATACCGAATATTTTTGGCCGATTATAATTTCGATATCCAACATCGGCCACGCGCAACATTTCCAGCCGATGTCATCAGCCGATTGGAATCTCCCGATGACAAAGAAAGAGGAACTGGAGGGAAACCACGGAAAAGAACACCCCACGACGGCAAACATGCATAGAATGAGAGATGATATAGAGGAATCAGAAGATATTTATGCTTTTCAGCATAACTCTTTAGAAGAAACAGTACTCCAAACAAAGGAATTTTCGCCAGCGAAAAAGATAAAAGAACATCAAAGAAAAGCCGCACCATATTCGGATATCATCGCGGCTCTAGAAAGCCGCACAACGACAAACAACTCAACATTGCGATCTGTAAAATACTATTGCCTAAAAGACGGTATATTATACCGCGCATAGAAACACCCAGAAATAGGCATTCTGCATTTATTATGTATTCCTAAAACGTTGGCGGATGATTGGTTACATCACATAGATAAAGACTCCACGGCAACTCATGCAGGATTTACCAAAACATACAGGACAGCTTTAAGGAAATACTACCTAGAAGCAATGAAGGCTTATCTTGCATAAAGCATTGTCACGAATGCCAAAAGATGAAAAATTACCTAAGAAACGACAGTCAGAACTGCTACACCACCCTATAAGCAAGATAGCCAAACATTTCTTTTTTGACACTCTGGAACCATTCCAAACGCAAGACGGAAGGAACAGGCACGTGTATGTATGCGTGGAAGCAGCCACTCGCTACGTTATAACACGAATTGTAGATTTAGTAAATGCGGATACCTTGGCAGAATTCCTAGAATAAATCATACTCAAGTTTGGAGTTTCGTTACCTATCACTCGATAGACAGCCGATACACAAGGCTACGAAAATGCAAGCACTACCAAACAAGTATGATTTTGAATTTCGATTTGCACCAGCCTATAATCACAATTCGACTGACCTTGTAGAATCTTCAAGAAAGTACTTCAGCGAAGTCTGAAATTTTACGTACAACGGAACCCAAATGAATGGTCAAAGTTAATACCTTTTATAGTCTTTGCTATCAATACTATCGTCCAAAGTAACGCCAAGTTCTCGGACCACTTTCTTCTCTACTGATTTGACGCCAGGACACCTGCTGATTGCCAGTTAGGGACAACAACGTCTACGCAGGTGGACAGAGAAACCCTCTCACGAATAAGAAAGAAAGTAAAATCTAATTTAGACAAAGCCTACAGGCAACAGAAGAAATACTTTGATGCAAGACACTCTCAACAGGAATTCAAGAAAGGAGATGCCGTGTTAGTCTTCTATCCATATCGTAAACCAGAATTATCGGAAGTTTGGACACAAATCTATGAGAGTCCTGGAATTATCATGGAAAAAAATAACCCCAACTTGTAATCTCCGTGGACAGGTTAAAGCCATACTATGCGGACAACACAGAAGAATCCGAACACTTAAATGAGGAAAATGAGGGAGGAAACAACGGCAATGTCCACACCAAAGCTCAAGGTGACAAGCAGAAAAAAATAGATTGTTTTTTCGTAACAAATGACAGGCATACTCAGACGCACCTCACATAGCAAATGGAGGCGAAGAATGAAAATTTTTTACTTGCATTGTAGACTAAAAGGCAAACTATATAAAACAGAATGGACAATAGTATTTAAAATATTAAAATTAGTTTTTTTTTTAACGGAAACCAATAGTCATGGTTTTACCTGCACGGATAGTGAAGTCAACCATCACATTACTGACCCTATTTAACCTATGCAACATGGCAGAATCCAAGGAATTGATATTCAAGCAACTGGGCATCTCCATCGCCAAGTTTAAGCGATGATCCAATACGACGACGTAGAATTTTTGCCGTACAGGTTATATCTCGACTTCACAGCTGTTCATCTACAGAATACATCGTGGAGCGGATATGAGAACTTAATCCAGATATTACATCAGAAGGAACGACAATTCGTTGACAAAATTCGCAATATAATTCCGTGCCATTTTCAAATAGGCTGTCCGAAACGTTCTAAGCGCATGACTTTTAGCCTCCTGATGGGTCTGGCCAGCTTTGCGACCAGTGGCTATTCACTATATGAAGTGCATAAACTTAAGACAACAATAAACCAAATGCAGGAACAGAATGCATACCTAAACCTATAAATACAAGATATTAAGGAATGCAATTTCAAATTAACGCACATAGTAACCAATTTCACGATCGCAGTAAAAAAATTGATAATTCAACTTCATCACGAAATACTACAATTGATGTGTACTACAGCCACCAATGAGCGCTTTCTCATTACACTCCTTAATTTCAAAATTATTGAACAGCACTTCGATACAATTATTCAAAGCTTACTAGATAACACAGTCAGTGATACTTTAATTAAACCAGAATTGGCGAAGGCAATGATTGGCAACCATCCAAACCTTAGAAATTCATTGATAAGCGAGGACCTAGGCATACCTACCAATGCTCAAAGCCTTCCTTCTATCATTTGATCCGACTTCAGCCAACCTGGACATAATAATACAAGTTCCCGTCATAAACAAAAATAACTATCATGCGCTATATAAAATTTTTAATAACGGATTTCTCACTGCCTCAGCATATCTTCAAGTGAAAACGCCAGATCTAGCCGTAAAAACAGAGCACGGAATTTTCGAATTAGACATTTCATTGAGTGCTCAGCATCAGATATTCCTTATTTGCAAAGTCCAGTCACAAGTACACTCTCAAAAAACGGACTGTCTCTTGGTATTTCAGAACAAAACCACTATTTGCTAAACCCGACCAAATCTATCGATGATAGAGGAATTCTATACATATACCACAGTCGGACTCCATATAACAACTAGGAATGAAGTCAACATCATATACGAAAGAAACCCAGTTACACTGAAGAATAACAACAGCTCCTCGTTTACATATTTCATTCCATACGAAGAGTTTCAAACAATAAGGACGCATACACTAAACCTACCAACACGGCAGACAGCAGCTTTCACAACGGAAATGTATATCCTACCAGATACTTTCGATTTCAATTTCACTATTCTTTTAACTTGCAATTCTTGCAAAAGACAGTGACATCTCTTCGCAACTTAGAGAAGCACGAAGCTAATCAGCTACCTAGCCACTTTGCCGACCTACATTTGCACTATCTATTTTCATGGGCAACGTTGGCCTTAACCATTTATAATTTCTATTTTCATAGTAATAGGTATAATTTATCTTTTATATCAAAAGACTAAGGCTACGAATAAGTGACCATATCTATTTTTTCAATACTATGATCACCACAATGCTTTACGTAATCGCCACCATCATATTTATAGCTAGTTTGATATTGCTAGTGTATATGTGCCGCCGAAAAAAAGAAACAATCTCTACAAACTACGACGGAAACAATTCATATATTGGACACGACTGTAATAACTAACAATACACCGATACCTGTATTACAACCAGAACTGCTATCAAAGAGCAAACGCACTATCCCTAGCCCTATTCTGTAGCCCTAATTATTTTTTTTTTTCTTTATCCAGTATTGAGTTGCCGATTTTATGATCTCCAGGTGCAGAGGTGATATACTTAAAATTATATTTAGTGCCACGCCTGGTGTTGTACTATACGCGCCAGACATTCTTAGTAGTACTGATCTCTGAGCATTGTCGATCTTTTCTGCGAGTTTTTTTTATTTTCCGTGTATCTGTGTGCCCATACGCTTTCTCCATAGGTGCCTATTCAATTAGTGATCTGATTGTGATATAATTTAATATATTATAGAGGTAGTCCAAATTTAGTATTTG
The DNA here is from genome assembly GCA_022664845.1 of Lepisma saccharinum. NCBI lineage: Eukaryota > Metazoa > Arthropoda > Insecta > Zygentoma > Lepismatidae > Lepisma > Lepisma saccharinum. The sequence goes on along the minus strand of JAGDQP010015806.1, from coordinate 34,997 downwards.
CAACTGTTATTAATTTATTCCCAATTTTGAGTATTTTACTTTTTGTTGTTTCAATATGTTCCATGAAGTTTAACTTCTCATTCAGAATCACACCCAAATACCTAAAGGTTTTAGCTCTCTTTAAATTTTGATTATTGTATTTAATTGTTGGGTTTCTATCTAACTTCCCCTTAAAGATCACATACTGCGTCTTTTCCGCTGATAGTCAATTTGTTATTCTCACACCACATACTAATGGCCGCCAGAATTATTTTTGCCTTGGTTTCTATTTCCAATCTAGAATTCGCCTCCGCCAAGATGGCAATGTCGTCGGCGTAGGCTATTATCGATCCTACATCTTCCATTTCATTGATCATTTTCACGCAGACATCCCAAAAAATAGGACCGCAAACCGACCCCTTGTTCGGTCTTCTGCTCAGCTTATCTCCAGGGACACACAGATTGACTAATCTGTTTCTGCAGTAGTCCCCGAGCACCCTAATCAGGTAATATGGGATTTCGTTCTTATTCAGATTTACAAAAAGAGCTGGCCACAACAGGTTGTCGAAGGCCCCCTTAATATCCACAAAAATTGCGATCACATATTATGCCTCTGCCTCCCTTACTCCCATATAGAATTTATTTACCGCGTCCTGCGTTGATTTTCCCCTTCTAAATTAAAATTGAATTTGATCCTCTTCCAAGTCGATTCTTGCTGCTTGAAGTCTATTTATTATCACCTCAAAAATCTTGCAAATTACGTTTAGGAGGCAGATACGTCTATATGATCTAGGGTTGGATTTTGTTTTTTCTGGCTCTTTAAGAAAATATTAAGTTAGCATCCGCTCTTTATCCACACCCATATTCCAGCCGGGGCTCGAACCCGGGACCTTCGAGCTGATGGCCTACAGCCGCAGACCGCACGGCCGGCACGCTGATATATTGTCGAAACTGTAACGCGTAATCTGCTTTCATATTTCTGGCCTTGTCACGGAACTTATTGTTTTGGTAGTACAAACATAAGGCCTAAGTGTTCTTATATTCAGAATCCGTATCCTGTGCAATATAAATAGACTTCTGAATTTCAGAAACCATAACAAAACTAGATGCTTAAAAGAGATGCATGTAATTTTCTCAATTCCGACATACCTTTTTGACACAGTTGTGACCTGTGGAGTATTTCTATCATAGACACTTCATTACTATTATTATTATTTGGGAATCAGAATCACTTTGACACTAAACATGCATCGCTAAGTTCCTCTTTGTCCCGAACTTCTAATTGTGTCTACAATGTTAATCTATGAATTATAAGTATTGTCTTCGTCGTTAAACAAGAAACGCTTATTTAACGTCGCCTCTATTATTACTCGTAAGAAATTAACAGATGCTAGAAAATTTTAAATTGCAACGTTCCACGCTTAAAGTATTGATTACGTAGTTTTATGTAATTGTCAATAAATTGACTGAACTGGCAGTTAGGTCTAAGGCTCTAAGGTCTTCGCGAAACAAAGGGATGATTCCCTTACAGAGCATTCTTATAGGAAAGGGATAGGTAAGAAAGAAACAGAAGCCTTAGTCTTTCTATCCTCCCGATATTTGTCTAGAAAAACTATTAAAAACCTCAGTCAGATACCTTGCAGCAAGACTAGAAACTGCAAGCTCCTTCGAGCTTGCAGTTCCCGATCGCAATGGTATCATATTAGTCCTTTGATTCCTTTCTCTCACCATCGATCTCTCTCTCCCTACTTTTTTCCTGTCCTTTTCATCTGCAGCAACGTGGATCGCTGTTTGGTGAGACTTTCGTATAGGCAAAGGAAGTTACGGTATCTGCTTGGAAAAATTCCGTTGTCACCAACAAGGCTCATTTTCTTTCTCTTCCATGGTAGCAATCTCAACGTATGAACATCCGCTTAGACTTTTTTTTTTTTGTTCACTGTAAGCATTCATTCTTACAAGGGGCAACGTTACATTATGTTTTCCGCAGTAATGCAACTACGAAACGCGTTCACTGGACCATTTGATATGACGTCATGATTAGTTTGTTTTTCTATGCCATCAACAGTCAGGCACTCGTTATATCCACATACTGCCACTATATTTCGTTTGTCTGTTTGTTTTTGCTTCGAATTAAGTCAGAAGTATCAATCAATGCTTTATGTTGGCTGACCTACTGTTCAATCATGATACTAGTTAACCGAATACAGTAATTTATGTCCGATCAAGAAATGAGTAGGTTGGTATATGAGTTTTTAACAGACGTCTATGTTTTTGCTTTTATGTTTTGAGATTTCACGTATGTTCCTTTGTTGTGTAGAATACATGAGAGCCAGCCATGTATTTGGTAAAGTAGGAGTCTTAACTCGATTTTGATTTGTTGTTCCACAATATATTAGTCGAAATATATTCGGTTATCTGGTTATCCCAATGTTAGCTCAGCCTTCTTTGGAAAAACTGCCTACTCATTTATTTTGTGTGTATGGATGCTATGTAACGTGATATTATTAGGATCTGTATGCGCGATTATGAACTTTTGAGGTCAATAAATAGGATTCATCCGGTAGTGCCTTGGGGAACAGACAAGTAAAATAAAGACTACGAAGGCAGTTCGACTGGAAATTAAATCTTCTAATTCCTTCCTCCTTCCCCTTCCTGAATTAGGGGCATCGACTGTCCATAGATTGCCAACGTTTACAGTAAAACGTCCAACAGAATCTTTTTTCTTCCTGTTTCAAGAGAAATTGAAATCAGAAAAGGAAATCGTCGCCGTTACAGTTATCACCATGTTTCTATTATTAGCAATGGGGATTTGGATTTGCGTAGGAGAATACCAGTAGCGATTCGTGGCTTCATAAGCGTATGAACTGTAAGTAATTTAAATCCCCACTATTCTGGCCACACACCTCTCATCTCTCAGTTATGCTGGCTTGTAGCTTTCGTTCTAATCGATCAATTAGCTTCTTAGATGTGCCCGAACTAAAACTTAGGTTGGTATCCCAGGCACTGAGGCGCTCTCTTGCATAGCCAAAACAAAGGACACTGCTACGAGAAGGAGAAAAAAAACTAATATTTCCAGAATAGATGTTTACGAAAATATTAAACTGTGGAATGCGAATTCACACGAAAGCTTACTATATTAATCGCCACAAAAGCGACCTTTACCCTCCACTCTTCACTAAAAAGTATTCTAGCACAGAAGGTTAAGTTCAAAGACAAGATTGCGCTCGCTAAAACTTTGCCAACACTCTTTTTGTGATACTAAGGAATTGATATTACACTAGTCAAAGTACTGAAATTAACTTACTATTAATATAGAGAAAAAGATTTTTGTCAATAATATGACAATTATGAAATAAAAACATCATCAAACTTAACCGTGCTGTTTCAGATGATCTTGTATATACTTTATACTTTTCGTTCGACGAGGAAGGTAGCAGCCCGAACATTTGTCTAGATACAATCCCAAAATTCGTCTGGTTAAAGTGAGAAAACACCTACTAAACTTCAGTCAGAAAGTCCGCGGTAGAAGTACTAAAACCTGTGTCCCTTCCCCCCCAAACGTGCCGGATCCGAAGTCCCGGTCTGTAACCTAATGACACATGGGGTTGGATATGAAATGAATCTCACACTCACACACACACACTCTCTCTCTCTCTCTCTCTCTCTCTCTCTCTCTCTCTCTCTCACACACACACACACACCCTATATATATATATATATATATATATGTAAAACAGGTAGAAAAAAAGTATATTTACATGGTAGATTCTTGAGACAGATGTACAACAGCAGAACAAACACAATTGAAAAGCAGTAAGTTTCGCAAAAGCGTTTTCAACTGGTAGGAAAGAAAATGGATAGGTGAGGGACTGGTGTTAAGAAAACGTCATATTACAAAACAGATGCAGGGTGACGGTGTGGCCAGGTTATGGAGGCGGGAGAATGACTAGATGGTACGGAAAAAACACCAAATGGAAAAGAAAGTGAGAAGGTTACTAAAAGCAAATAAGGAGCTTCCTGAAAGAATAACAGAGTACAGAATCAGAGGGGAAGTGAAATAATAATAATAATAAAAAAGATGAGGAGGGAACAAAGAAACAGTATAGAAAAATAGAATAAAAGTGCAACTAGAGACGAAACAAAGAAGAAAAAGGAAGTGTGCTGCAAGACGTTACAGGCAGTTGAGGCCGGGTTCATGGTTGGCGGAAAGGATAGAGCTGTACGTCTGCTCCCATCTCTATTTAACTGTGGCAGGTGATAGTGTGTTCAGGTATGGGGAGGTGCGGAAGTTGATATTTGGAGGAGTAGCGATGGTTGTTGATGCGGTATGTTAGAGGAGTTTGGGTTTCGCCAACGTAGAAGGTGGAACATAGGTTACAGAGTAGGAGATAAACGAGGTTGGAAGATATGCAACTGCCGGAGTGTAGGAAAGAGTACGTCTTGTGAATGACAGGATGTACGAGAGAAAGACTGGGATTAAAAACGGGACAGGTTTTGCAGCGGGGTCTATTGCACTTGCCAGGTTTGGAGGGAGGGGGAGGGATTGGTCCAGTTCTGGTGAGAACCATGTTGACGTTCGGAGGTCTACGGTAGACAATTCTGGGGCACGACGGGGAAACTCTTTCAGTTTCAGGTGACGCAATGAGTATGGGGGGGGGTGCAAGTTTAGAAGCTCTTGGAGGGCCTGAAGGCTGGGGTGGTACTGGGTGAGAAGACTGGGAGCGGAGAGAGCTACGCGGGATATATATATATATATATATATATATATATATATATATAAATCACAGTCATATTCAATCCACTAGTGGATGAGGCCTCTCCACGAAGGGAGGAGTTGGTCTACTTCTCCCACGCTGACCAGACGGGTTGGGAGAGGAGAGCCGAAGCTCTCACTGTGATCGCCACTGTATTTTATTCACAGCAGCTCCCCAATTGTCCTCAATCGAACCCGGGACCGCTCGCACTGAAGTCGAGCGCGCTACCGACTAGGCTACGCAGGAGCTCATTATAAAACTAATACAGAGGGAAGCCGGAAGAGCAATTTAAGGTAAATTTATGATAAAAAGTTAGGAAAATACTTACAGCTTATTTGTTTCGTACAAAAAAAAATCGCACACACGTACACTACACTAATATTCCCATAGTTTTCTTGCAATATCTCGGTATTAATATCGTAGGCTTGCTGTAGAGAAAGAGAGACGCACACACGTAGATAGAACAAAAGACTAGGACGGCAGTAGCGACACGTAGCGGACGGCGCATCGTTTGGAGAACAGTTGAATGCTGAATAATGCGTGGAAAAATTGACAACTGTACAGCGTGTAAGTACTGGATAGGATTGTGGAAGGAAAAATGTTTAAAATGCAGAGAAAACGGGCTAAGTTATTGAAGGTTAAGTCCACAATACATTTTCGCGCTCAAACCATGAATGAAAAGGTCCCTCTCATAGACGGCGTGTTGAGGTGCTGGTCGTAGGGGACGAGATGTGGATAATGGCAACCAGGAAAGATAGATCAAAATTGGTTTTGTGAGACTGTGTGTGTAAGGAGACTGGGACATCCGGTTTGTTAATAGTGCAGAAGTAGCGATGATTATTAACACGAATGTTGAGAGGTCAATCTGTTTCCCCCACATAAGAGGTATCACAAAATTTGCAAGTTAGGATGTATACAATATTAGAGGTGTTGTATGTACCCTTGGGATTGAGGGTGTATCGGCCATTAGCAGTATTGATACTGACTGTGGGAGAAGTGATGAAAATGGAGCAGGTCTTACATCTGGGTCTCATGCATGCATAGGCGCAGGTTTGGGGTGTTGGCGAGGAAGGATTTGTACGGATGTTGTTTCTAAGATTAGGTGGATGTTCAAAAACTAATCTGTGTTTTGTGGGGAATACTGATCTTGTGACTGGCTCAGATAGGAGAATGTAAAAATGAATGTATAGGAATTGTTTGACCTTGGTTAATTTAAGGTTGAAACTGGGTGATTCTAGCCGGTAGGTTGGGGGTTTGAGTGGGTTGAATATGTGAGGATGCACGGCGAATCTGTTTGGTTACAAGCTTAGGTGGGTAGTCACGGTTGACTAGAGCTTCCTGGAGGCGACTGTTGTAAGTTTCAGTAGCAGAGGTGGTGGAATTCAGGCGTTGTCCTCTGAGTGCAAGGGAGAAAGGAATCGCATTCTTGGTGTGGTAAGGACGGGAATTTGAGTAGTGTAAATACTGCATGTGGTTGGTAGGTTTTATGTGGACGGAAGTATTGAGGGTGTTGTTTTCCAAATTGTTGTATACGTCAAGGAATGTGACTCTTTTGTCGGAATTAGACCAAGTGAACTGAACAACACGGAATTGGTTCAGCTGTTCTAGGAATGTCTTTAGAATGGTTTCACCGTGAGTCCATATCATCATTATATCGTCCAATAATCTTACGCAGAGTAGAGGTGTCAAAGGTTGAGTTTGCAGGGAATCATGTTCGAGGTAGCCCATAAACAGATTAGCATAAGAAGGTGCCATTCTCGTACCCATGGCTGTGCCTCGGATCTGAAGGTACTGTTTGTCGTCAAAGGTGAAGTTGTTACATGTGAGAACTAAATTGGCCATGTTAAGAAGGAAAGCTTTGGTGGGGTATGAGGTTTGGGTCTCTGGTTAAGGAAGAATTCCATAGCTTCTAGGCTATGGGCATGAGGAATGTTGGCATATACGGAAGTAACATCTATTGTTCAAACCAGTATGTCAGAAGGAAGAGACGGTAATTTACGGATGATTTCTAAGTAGTGGTAGGTGTCACGTATGTAGGCAGGCAGCGCTTGAACATGTGCTTGAAGGAATTTGTCAACAAGAGCAGAAATGCGTTCGGTAGGAGACATAGGTCTCCTGGGTTACCTGGTTCGTGGATCGTCGGTAATAGGTAAATGGTCGGGGTACGTGGACTATCCACGATTAGGTACTTTATGGACATTTCAGAAATGCCATCACGAGGACCATGAGCGGTAATGAAATCAGAAATTTTCTGTTTATAGGTGTAGGTTAGGTGTGTGGCGGTGGGTTTGTACTTACACGCTGTACAGTTGTCAATTGTTCCACGCGTTATTCAGCAGTCAACTGTTCTCCAAACGATACGCCGTCCGCTACATATCGCTACTGTCGTCCTAGTCTTTTGTTCTATCCACGTGTGTGTCTCTCTTCCTCTACAGCAAGTCTACGGTATTAACACCGAAATATTGCAAAAAACTTCGTGAATATTAGTGTAGTGTACGTGTGTGCGTTTATTGGAGCAAATAAGTTGTAACCGCACCTGTCCGCTCTGTCCATTTTCCTTCCTGCCAGTTGAAAACGCAATTGCAAAACACTACTGTACTGCGTACAGTTTAAAATGGCGGCTCAGTGTGGTCATGTAACTGCAGCTCCCAAAGAAAGGAGAATTAGTGAGGTGGAACTGTGTAGAAAATATAAAAATAATAATGACTATTACTACAAAACATTGTGCTGCATGTTTTATAAAGATTCGTAACAAAAATTATATTATAACAAGGAAAAGAGCGAAAAATATTCATACTAGCTCGAATACGATGGAAACAAATGAAGATCGAGGTATGTTGGAATATAAAGGCAGTAACGTGTTCGAAAAAAATATTGAGGCATGTTTAAAATTATTAGGTGAAGATATTAATGAGTTAAAAAATTAGATAAACTTGCTGAAACGTAAGCAAATTAATAATACATCTCAACTCCTGCAGTTGGCTGAAGCCAAGGGGTTAATAGCCCATAGTACAAAGGTGCTGAAATGATAGAAAGTTAATGGATGGTAGTGAAAGTTAATGGTACAGCAGTCTTCGCTTAGTAATACAGCATTTAATAGTGATGTTTTAAGATCTAAAACTATAAGACTGAATGGTGTGCCAAGTTCGGTAAATGAAAGTTACTTAATAGAAAATAGTACAGGTGATAAACGTAAGAGGTGTTGGAACATGTTCAAGGTAGCCCTGTAGGTATGTCTGAACGCAGCTCGAGTCAAGTGGTAAGTAAATCTTGTGAGAATATTGAACATAAACACACACATGTTAAAAATGAAGTTAATGGTTATGACAGAGTGCAGGAAATCTGGTTTGCAGTGTGATTTATCAACATATAATAAAACTAGTAAAGAGTGTAATGTACCCCAGTACCATAATCAATATGATGTGTCCTTGTATAAAAGCTGGTACAATGTTCCAATGTACAATGCTTTTAGTTTGTTGGACGAAGGAGACACTCCTCAAACCTCAACTCGTGAAGAAGCTCTCATTATCGAGGAAAATCTCCAAAATAATGGGGAAAAAGCTTATGATCGAAGAATGCAGTATAAAAATAAAACCACTAATGAAAAGGGTAGCCGTAAAAGTGTCCAAGGACAAATCTTTATCGTCAGTGACAGCCATGGACGAGGTTTGTATGACAAATTGTCTAGACAAGTTCGTGGTGCACGCGTCTTAAATTTTGTAAAGCCTGGTGCCACTCTCGATGAAGTAATTCTCCCTTCTCTTGGGAATATGTCAAAATATGACTCTATTGTAATACTAGGAGGTACGAATGATGTAGATAGAAATGAAAGTAAACAGGCACTGAAATCGCTTAGAAATGTTCTCGGTTTAATGACACATGTTAATGTAGTTGTAGTTACAGTGCCACATAGGTATGATTTGATCAAGTCATCATGTGTTAGCGAAGAGGTGAGGAAAACAAACATAGAGATAAATAAATTATGTAAACGGTTTAGGAATGTCAAATTACTAGAAATAAATACCTAGGAAATATCATACCAATTATAGTTTACATCTAAACAGTGAAGGTAAATCATACTTATGTGGTAAGTTGATGGATTTACTTCCTACAGTAATGACTCAAGACCAATAGCTTTGTCTTATAGCGACAAGTCAGCCACAATTGTTTAATGTGAGCACTGAAAATCCAGTACACTATATCTATATATATATATATATATATATATATATATATATATATATATATATATATATAAAGAGAGCTACGGACTACTTAAACTGTAATAATTATAATGATACACACATGTTTAAATTTTCTTTTCAGAATGTACAAGGTCTTCGAAACAAACTGGATTATCTGGATGTACTGTGAAGAAGAGCCGAAAGATGCTCATGTCGTATGTTTTGCTGAACACTGGCTCACAGCAAATAGTTTAAGTATGGTACAATTTAGTAATTATAAATATTAGATATGTTTGGGTTAAAAGCATTTATTTAAGTACCCACGCGCGGTAAAGCAGCGTTAGATCAATTTATAGTTACAAAGGCACATGAAGAATCAGTTAAAAAATTGCATGTGGTGAAACTGGTTATTCTGATCATGATCCAATACTGGGTGAATTGGACACATTACAGTTTGATATGGTAGAAGAACACAGACCAACTAAAACCAAATCGATCACTAAGCGATGTTTTCCTAAGTACAATGTAAATATTTCTTAGATTTGTTAAGACAAGGGTCGTGGTGTGAATTGTATGAAATCAATGATATGGATGGAAAATTTAATTATTTTATAGATTTATTTCTCCACTATTTCAATACGGCGTTTCCAAGTAAGACTTACAATGTTGTTAAAAAGAAAAGAAAAGAAAGTATGGGTAACAGCTGGAATTATAACTTCTAAATTACAGTTGTTTGAACTAACGAAAGAGTTTAAATCTGATAAGGGTTTATCCCCTTCATTTGTTGATTATGCGAAAAGATAGGAAAATGTATGAGAAAGTAATAAAAGCGGCTAAGCTGATGGCTAACAGTAGTTATATTTTAAAAGCAAACAACGAAAGCAAAGCAATGTGGGATATAATAAACGGTGTCCTTCACAAGAATGAAGTTACTGGAGTTGAAACAATGCAAATAAATGAAGAGGCAATTCAAAATCCCATAAAAATTGCAAACTGTGTATTTTAACGATTGTTTTTTAAACTTAGACACTGTTAAATCCACTGAAGTAAATCAGCAACATTGCTTAGATCATCCATCAAACGATGAGATGATTAGTAATTCGATTTTTATAGAGCCATTTACTTCAAGAAAGTTCGCGAATAATAAGAGTTAAAATGTTCCAGCTCTTCTGGGCTGGATGAAGTGCCAACAACGGTTATAAAGGAGTGTTTGCCTTTTATTGAAACCCACCTGTACCATTTAATAAATCATTCCTTTTTAACAGGAGTATTTCCTTCGCGGCAAAAAACAGCTAAGGTTATACCAGTATATAAAAAAGGTAATAAAACAGAAGTGAATAATTACCGTCCTATCTCTGTACTATCTTGTTTCTCAAAAATATTTGAATTAGTTATGAGAGTGCGATTAAATAATTTCTTTGTTTCAAGTAACATAATTTCTCCTTCCCAACATAGGTTTCAACATCTAAGGTCAACTGATACAGCATTTTTTTATTTCATTGCTAATGTGGCTGGGGCTTTAAATAGAGAAGAGAATGTTCTGGGTATATTTGTTGATTTATCGAAGGCTTTCGATTTCACTACCCATGGAATTCTGTTAAATAAATTATATCGTTATGGGATCAGGGGATTACCACATAAGTGGCTAACTTCATACTTGTCTGAAGAGTAAAGCGAGAGGATTAAAGTACCAGTCATCCTCATTAAAGATATCAAATGGGGTCATTACCAGAGAGGAAAGCGGTAAGAGGATTAAAGTACCAGTCATCCTCATTAAAGATATCAAATGGGGTCCTGCAAGGATCAATGTTACGCCTTCTTTTATTTACTATATATATAAATGATTTGGTAAAATATTTACTTCCCGCCAAATCAACACTATATGCAGATGATGTAAACATAACTGTGGATGATATAACAGAGTATGCTACAAGAACTATGGATAAGCTTGTTACCTGTTTACAAAAGAATCGATTAGCTACGAACATAGAAAAAATTGCTATTATAAGATTCCGGTTTCCGAGTCAAAGAACTTCTCATGCCCCTGTGACTATAAACTCTGTAGAGGTGCAGTAATCAGAGTCAGCCAAATTTCTAGGGGTATATATTAATGAGCATCTATCGTGGAACACCCGTACTGGATATATTAATAATAAACTGAGATCTCTATGCTTTGCATTTCGCAGACTGCAAGATAGTTTTGTATGAATACTGTAATGTCTTTGTATTATGGTAAGGTTTATTCGCTATTAAATTACGGTATTATTTTCTGAGGAAATTCACCACAGGGCTTAAGTACATTTCGAATACAAAAGAAAATTATAAGAATTGTCAAACCGATGTTCGTGTAAAAAGACGTTTAAGCAGTCTATATTAACTAACTAAATACTAACTCTTCCTAGTTTATATGTATACCGTTCTAATTCTGTATGTATATCAACAACATCTATTCACTGCTACAAATGAGATCCATTCTTATAATACTCGGCAAAATATGAACATGTATGTAATTCAGCAAAATTATCCAAATTTTAGAGAAACAGTATATGTAAATAGTACTCGACTATACAATAAGCTACCAGCAAGTTATAGCTGATAGCCAAATATTTCGGAAAGCTCTAAAAGAATTAATGTTAAGCAAAGCGTACTATACTGTGGAAAGCTTTCTAAATGATAGTTGTATATGTTAAAACTAATTGTAATTTGTTTTTCGTCTTTATATGTGTATTTGTATGTGACAACTGTAATGCTTAGTTGAGGAAAATCCTCGGATTGTAAGTAAAAGATAAGCAAATAAATCATATCACTAATTTCTATAGTGTTTGTGAAGTTCGTGTGCTCCTATCTCAAGATTTCACTATATAAGTATCCTTTTTTCTGCCTTGTTTACCATCTTTTATATATATGGCCGGGAAACCGGGACAGAAACGGGAAACTGGGACTGTCGCCCCAAAAGGCTTCTGCCACTAACTGGGAGGAGACCCCTTAATTCCTCTTGCTGAGACTTAAGGGAACCGACCGGTGTAAACGCCTAATGTCCAATCCATACGTTCACGTCGTGAGGCCTGTTAGTACCCAAGCAACTGCTTGGCGAACGAACATGGATGGGCTACTCACCAACCCGCATTAGCTGACAGCGTGGTGACTGGTGAATCAAATGTCAGCACCCCTCCTTTCTTTACATATGATGGTACAAGCAAGGAAACAGCCTCGGAGGAGCTCATTACCCGGAGGACGGAATGCAGCTGGCAACGGCAGCGGTCAGTCCTGCAGGAAGTCAGAGGGTCAAAATGCCCGGGTTTGGACTGTAGACTGCCAGGACACCGACACGGCAACTCGAACGGACCTATACGT
>JAGDQP010015806.1:0-15648 GCA_022664845.1 Lepisma saccharinum | reverse complement strand
GTTGGGAGAGGAGAGCCGAAGCTCTCAATGTGATCGCTACCTCTTTATTCAGGTAGCTCCCCAATTGGCCTCACGACGCTGGGTGGACGCCGCACAGGCAACACCATCTAGAGTACTGCAACGGTCACCCGTCCAAGCGCTGACCAGACCCAGAGCTGCTTGACTTCGGTGATCTTACGGGAACCGGTAGACCAGCTCGGCTAGGGCGTTGCCCTACATATATATATATACTTTTTACGCTTCTCATTTTGTCATGGGCGTATATATGTTATGAACATAATGACTGCAGACATCAGAGTGCAGGGTGTGTTAGTGAGAGTAACTGTGTAATGTGTGTTTTGCTTTATCAGTTTTTTTTTCATGCTCTCCTTATACTTCCAGAAAGCTGACTCAGTGTGAGATAGAAAACTGACACACAGACGAAACGCAACGAATGACAGAAGAAAGTCTTCTGTCAGAAAGAACTTTCATATGATCTACAAACAAATATTTTTTTTTCACCTCTTTCTTAATTATCTTATGTTCATCAATGCGTTTCTCAAAGCAAGGCACGCGTCCAGTACGGATTCTTCTGTTCTTTTTATATATACAGTGTGTTTACGAATTACATTGACAAACTTCCGAGGTGATTCCTCACATCAAAACAAGACAAACTTTCCTCTGACAAATTTCGAAACCTGCATAGTTTCGGAACTGCAGGTTGCCGAAAGCGTGAGAAAATGTACTTTAGAGCTTATTTACACCACCACGAATAGCAGAGCTGATGCGGCATGGTGCCGTCGAAGACTTTGAACATACACTATCCAAAAATACATATCGTCGTCGGAAATGCAAAACCCCCTAAGTGGCATCTTTTACCAGTTTATATATCTGTGTACAGTGCATACTTTAGAAAACTTCCTTTTTTTTTTTTTTTTTTTTTTTTTTTTTTTTTTTTTTTTTTTTTTTTGAGATGTAACAACTTTTCAGTACCTAATTGTATTCCAGACTGTAGTCCAGAAACCATTTTTTGGCCTTCCTGAAAAATTCATTTAAAATTTGCAATTAATTTGTAAGGTCTTTAGGCAACTTTGGCTCAGGCCAATGAAAAATTAATATTTTGGCACATAAGGGGTTTTGCAGTTCCGACGACGATATTTTAAAATTCCGCAATGGGTGCGCAAGAGATCCCCCAAAGGAATTAGGGTATTCCCTGAAATTTTCTAAAGAAAAGATGATAGGTCGATATCTCAAGTAATTCCATATAGTCAACGATTTTCAAAAAGGAATGCGAGGTTGCATAACAAAACAGGAGTAAAAATTGCAAATTTCAACCAACATTTTATTTATCTGTTATCAAAGAGATTGATAACAGATATCAATGATAAATATCAAAGAGATTGAATATCATTGTCCAATTGGATGCTGGGGATGACGTATGTCATCTTTACTCATACGGAAAGTCGTTTAATTCATGCTCATTTCGACCTATCTCTTCTTCAGAAATATACCGGAATTCCCTACTTTCTTCTTTGAGGAATTCCTTGCGCACCAATCGCACAATTTTGGAATAAGCATTTTCGAATAGAGCGGTTTAAAGTCTGACGGCACCGTGCCGCATCAGCTCTACTCTTCGTAATATTAGAAATATGAAGCTCTAAAGATCATTTTCCCATACTTTCGGCAGCCTGTAGCTCCAAAACTATGCAAATTTCGAAAAATTGTCAGGGAAAGTTTCGTCTTGCTTAGATGTAAGGAATCACCTTCAGAAGTTTGTATTCAAATGGAAGTTTTGAGATTTTACTGTAATATTATGGGTTTATAAGCATCACTTAGAATGTAAAGAATAAAAAAATAAATGCAAAATCAGTTTCCTAACCAGCGATGATTACCGGATACGTCTTCGAGATTGGGGGACTTCTGGTGTTCTTCGCTTTTATTTGAAAAAAATAAAAAAAGGATTCAGTTGAGGAAGTATTGATGACAGAGATACGGTAAGAAGTTTCATTTACGAGATTTTAGCAAACTTCACATAACGAACGCGACCAAAGAAACTCAGCTGGCATGTAATCCAGGAAACAGATATCGATATGTAGGAAGGCATCGGAACAAACATCGACCCATATAAAAAAGGGAGATTAGTCGGCCAGTGACAGAGGTGCAGAAACAAAGTGACGAGTCCACTACTTTGGATCGAATTGCCGAGCGTCCATATAAGCCACTAATACTGGTTCCTAACAACCAACTCCGCCTGAGACTTCCATAGTTCGTTGATGCCCCAGCCGCCTGCCTTGGCTATCTTCAGAAGAGATCTTAGGTTCGAGTTCTGCAGCCATCCCTCCTGAGCTCTATCGGCATTATCGTCACTAGTTAAGCCTTGTATATAATGGGAAAGTAAAACCCGTTTTTTTAAAAAAAAAAACTTGTCATTTCTAAGTCTCTGTCACTTAGTCCAGTCATTTTAAGCGAAAAAAAAAGGCTTTACACGAAACTAATTGCAATAGAATTTCTGTTTGTTTTATCTGGCACAGAATTGAGTCTTAATTAACATATCAAAAGTTTACCAAAATCAACCGTGCCGTTTATCGGCATTTTTAGTCACCACATTGGATTTTTCTATGGCACAGCTTTCAAAGAAACATCGATAATATCATCTCAACGAATGAAGCTAGGCACTTCGTTCTTGCGTCAAATTGAAGACAATGAATGGTAGAAGTGACGAACGTAGGTATAGTTCATGTACTGCCGCCATATTTAAATATGGCGGCTGTTACTCCAAAATTCTGGTTTTGTTAGTGTTCTTCTATTACTTCAATTGCAAATAACTCTAAACCGTCACTTGGAAGGAAAACCACCCCTACAAAGATTATAGAGCCAAATCTGCTCTTTCGAACGGTATTCATATCATTGCTCTATCTTAAAAACTAAGGGAGGTAGTTAATTTGATGTGGCGCAAGGCGTTGCGTTTTCGGTCATGCAATTACCAAGCACCATGCTTATGACTTTAAATATACTAACTCCCGAACATGGGATAAACAATTGATTTTTGCCTTAAGTAAATGAAATGAAATTAACTGTTTCTAAATTATATAAAATAACCACATGTAATGCGAAAAATGGTTGTTTTGGTCGTGTGTGTGGTTTCTGTAACAATTACAAAATGCCTCTATTTTCTAGGCATTTTATGAATGGGAATTTATGAATCCGAAACAAATCCCAATAAACTATCTTTGTTGATTAAGGACATTATTGAAGAACATCACAGTGCTGAAAAGCGGAAGAATGAAAAAGAAAAAGAAGATGATTATACTGAAAGCACCAAGACTTCAGAAATTATATAATATTACTTAAAACATCAGACTTCTAGTACGAAACAACAGAGTACCAGGTGTGTAAATATGAAACCGGAATTTGTGCATAGACGGCGTTAGCGTAAAGCTGCGTCCTTGGTGTTACTTGCTTGTTTCGACTGCTGATAACGATTTGCAACTCACAACCAGACAAGTTTCATATCATAGTGTAGTGTTTAATAGCGTTGAACATGGCGCAATTTGTACCTACAAACTACGATGTGCGGACAGCATTGATTTTTTTTACCATTTGAAGAAAACTGCTGCAGAATCGCATCGCATGCTTCTCGAAGCTTACGATGATCATGCTCTTGGTAAGTCACAGTGTTATGCGTGGTTTACAAATTTTAAAAGTGGCGATTTTGACGTGAGAAACGAAGAACGTGGAAGATCACCGAAAAAGTTTGCAGACAGCGAATTGCAAGCTTTGTTGGATGAGGATGACGCTCAAACGCAAAAACAACTCGCGGATCAATTAAATGTGACACGAGAAGCAGTTTCCATACGTTTAAAAGCCATGGGCAAGAGGTGGGAAAATGGGTTCCACATGCATTGACTGAACGACAGCAGAAAAAACCGAAAAACCACTTGCGAAATTCTGCTCGCCAGGTACAAAAGGAAATCATTTCTCCATCGAATTGTGACTGGTGACGAAAAGTGGATCTATTTCGAGAATCCTAAGCGTAAAAGATCATGGGTAACTCCAAGAGAACCGGCGACATCGACTGCAAGACCAAATGGCTAAGGACGGAAGAAAATGCTTTGTGTTTGGTGGGATCAGAAGGGAGTGATCTATTAGGAACTGCTGAAACCTGGCGAAACCGTTAATACCCAACGTTACCGACAACAAATGATCGATTTGCATCAAGTTTTGCGTGAAAAACTACCAGAATATTTCCAAAGACAACATAAAGTGATTGTGCTTCACGATAACGCACCCTCCCACACAGCAAAAACCGGTCAAGGAAACGATTCCGACGTTTGGCTGGGAAATCCTTCCGCATGCGGCTTACTCACCAGACTTGGCGCCTCCGATTTCCACTTATTTGCATTCATGGGACACGCACTTGCTGACCAGCGCTTCACATCTTACGAAAATGTACGAAAATGGCTTGACTGGTTTGCAGCACAAAAGGCACAGTTTTTTTGGTCTGGCATCCACACATTGCCGGAACGATGGCAGAAATGTATCGCTAGCGATGGCCAATACTTCGAATAAAATAGTTCTTGGCATTGTCATCCAATCACTGTGTCTTTTCTGTATATAAATTCCGATTTCATATTTACGCACCTGGTACATGGCTTCTGTCGAGTCAACAGATCAGTTTCTTCCTGACAGCCTAAATGTTTTTCTTCAGTCTGACCTAGATTATAATAAAAGAAAGTAGCATCTATACGCCAGGTCATCATACAGTCTGTTCGTCCGGGAGTGATAACTGCTCCTCTACAGTTAGGGCTAGTTGCAGAATTGCATCACTATTTTGGATCGAGATTTTTATTGATTCACTGTACCAGCATGGGCTTTGTTCATCGTACAGTGAAGTATAATGTTACGAAAGAAGTACTTCAACAACTTTCAACATTGACACAGTAGCCAGGACAGTTTATCCATTATGCCGCTGATAATGTGGACCATAACATCATAATCTTTCCCAAGACGTGGGGATGATTGGTGCAGTGACACCAGCTCAGAAAAATAGTTGAGTAGTTGCAAAATGTGATGTTCCACATCCATAATCTTAAATGCAGGCCAAGTCAGTTATTGATACAGCCCGATTACTGCCTGATTTCCTGTGGAAACTGACCTTTATTAGGAACAACTCGGCCCGGATGGTAAGGAGTTATGCAGATGATGCAAGGAAGGATTATCCAAGGAAATCGCCTACCATCTTCCTACCCATGATAAATATGAATCCTACGGACTTCACAGGTGTTTATTCCATCCTGACATTTCTGATTGATCAAGCAACTAAAAACAATATTACCCCTGTTACTACATTTAATCAATCGTTATGGTAAAAAAATGCATAATATACTGGCGAGTGAACCATCAAACAGCAACTTATAGGATGTGGTCTTTTTAATCGGTGGTCTACATTCCTAAATGAGCTACATACGATGCATTGGTCACCTAATGGATGTTTCAGACCTTCAGGAGGCCTTGGTAGTGATTTACACGGAGAATTCGGTGATATATATACATGTTCAGTGGTAACGCGATCGCTCGAGCAAGAAGAGGACACATTCTGGTGGATGGCGTTTTCAACGTTCTCCTAATAGCCGAGGCTCTACACCTGCCAACTCCCTATCTAGGAAATGAAAGAAACGAGATTCCACCATCCACTAGCAGCGTTTATCAGTCTACTGCTCACCATGTTATTGAAGATATCAGTGATAATTCATCAAGTGGTCAATCAAACAGCACAGTCCTGCATACCTTCACAAAAGCATACAATGATCTACTAGTTGGACCGAATGAGGAATGCGCTACAAGTTTAGCTGTACTTGATTCTCGCTTATGGATAACATATACGAAAATGATACATATTCTTAAAATACTTGTCAATGCAGAAAGAACATGCGACTGGGATCTGTATCTCCAGTCCTTGAGGTCGATGTTGCCATGTTTTACAGCTGCAGTTCATAACCTGTATACTGAAACAATTTATATCCACTTGCAGCAAATTGACATCCTGGAAGCTACCCATTCTCATGTTCATAGCATGTTTCAACAAGGATTTTATGTAGTTCGATAAACTGATAACTATTGGGAAAGCTTGCCAACAGATCTTAACATTGAACATGTGCTTACACGAAGCCTCAAAAGAACAGATGGCCTTACCAGGGGCAGAGGGATGAATGAAACTCAACAACATATTTGGATTCCATCAATGATTCCATGCACCGAAGTCCACTTATCTATGCAAGGTACGAAACAAGTGAACAACATAAGGAAGTAACGGATGCCATAAGACAGCGAGATGAACAGGACAGAAAGAAGCTGCTTACATTTTTCATCGGCAGAAATCTCTAAGTCAGACTCATCTTTACAAGAGGTATATGTGTATCCAATGCAGTAAATGTGGACAACGCAGAAGTAGTTTGTGAATGCATACTTCAGTCAATAAATAGGAAACTTAAAGTATACATGGGTACAAGCAGTGACAATGGGAGTAAATGACAAGATAAAAGTATACAAAGAGACGATAAAAATAGATTCTCTTCTTGTATCGGAAAGATTTTCCATCTTGGCAAATTCTCAGAGGTTGCCAATAGAGGATCTTTTTGTATATAGTTATGCAACTATCCAGCATATCTGTTTGATTCGTTTGACCTTCCACGACAAGCTAATAAGTGAGTTCTTGCAGAGGCCATTCGATATGAAGTTGAATCAACATCAACAGTTGAGCCAGCAACGCCTCTATACATCCTTGATATGTAGTTCATTGTTTCAGTGGTTCCCATGGACTTTTGGAGAAGTAGCATTCCTGAAAATTAAGGTCATGTTACAAATATACAGGTGCTGGACAAAATAATAAAAACATTTGTCGAAAGTGGGAAATATTGTAACTGTGCTTGGTAGCAATGAGCAAATCAACCGTTTCTTGTTTGTTGAAGGTAGAATGGACTGTGCACTAATAGTAAACTGAGGCAGTATGGTTATGGACGTTAGGCAGGTGTGTGGTAAGTGACCAGTACGTCTGACTTGACGGAGTTTCAAAGAGGTCTAATTGTGTGTGCCCGAAGTTATACGGTATAACACAAGACAGTCTCGAAAGTCATGACCGCATACACAGTGCACGGTAAAACAGGGTTGCCGAATCACAAGACGAGAGAAGACCGAGAAAGTGACTACAGAACTTAATCTGCACCTAAACACCCCAATATCAACCAAAACAGTGATGCGGCAACTGCATAAAATGGGTATCCATGGGCCTGTTGCTATTCCCAACCCCGTACTAACAGACGAGAATACTCAAAGCCGACGCGAATGATGCAATGCCCACAAAAACTGGACGTTGGAGGACATGTTGTGTGGTCGGACGAATCACCCTCTACCTTTTTCCCCACCAGTGGACGCGTCCTGATTACACGTCGATATTATGGGTCTACCAGAAGTTTGTTTGCGCAGCAAATTACCGGTTTCACGGAAACGGCGAAACCAACGCTGAGCTCTTCTCGGATATACTCCATATCTCAACGCTGCCTGACGTACACTATATCCGTTCTCCACCAACGCGATTACCCTTTTCTTAATCACTTCCATGTTTCTAATTTAGTTCAGTTGTTATGTTACTTTGGCAACTCATGTAAAAGGGCTATAATCGATAATGCTTTGTTTATATTTGCTTTTCGAAAGATTTACAGCCTACATATCAATCAGTTGCAGTTTTAAGTCATACAGGTCCTAATTTACCGTGCATAAATGCTAGAATATAGAAAGAGGGTTCATTAAATCTCCTAAATATGTAGTTTCAGATTGTAATGTCATGAATAAAAGGTATGGTAAAAGGTAAAGCTATCCTCTGTGCGATACGCACGCGCCGTAAACGGCGCATGGCGGATGTGGAGGTAACGCTCCACATTTTCTTGACCTACGGTACGAAGTGAGATGGGGTGGTTAGTCTCACGCTCGACCACCTTTACCTTCCCAAGGTGCCCAGGAATACCAAGAACACTCTGGTACTCAATTTGATAGGAGGCTGAGGAGACCTCAGAGCGCCAGGCATGGGAACACTGTGAGAAAAGTATCCAATGTCCTGGCCGGGATTTGAACCCGGGCCGCCCGATTCGTAGTCAGACGCGCTACCGCCTGAGCTATGGCGACGAGGGATGCAAATATTATTATAAGAAACTTTATCAAGAACATTAGGTTTAGCTCAATTGGGAGAGCTTCGGACTGACACACGCAAGGTCCAGGGAATGATCCTAAGTGGGGATAAACTTTTTCTTGTGCATCTCGGAAGACAGTTTCTTTTCTAAAAATAATTTCCAACTTTTAGTAGATTTCTAAATCTAGTGACATTTCTGAGTTTCTCTTATTTGTAGTTCATATCATCAAACACTTCCATTTGTTTATCAAATAAACTGTTTACTGATTTGTGTGGTAAAATATCGGGTAATAGTTTCAGGAACATGAAATGTCATTTTCTATTTAAAGTTATTCTTTGTTCCACATATTTTCTTTACACCACTGGCTTCTTAAGTATCAGCTTCCAGTTCCATATCATCCAGGAAAGAATCAATATCGATTAGGTAATAATTTTCTTCAAAGCGAGGATATACAAAATAGCAAAATGCAGAGATACTTGCTCTATCTCTGAGCAATGTCATGAACTAGTTTAGTCTAATAAGTAATAACGTATCTTCTATCAAACAGAAAAATGTTTTTAACAAAATATGGTTTAACGGTGTTTGTGAAAGAAATAATGGGATAAGTCAAAATCACATTGGTTAATATTCATGCCTCGTTTATCTTTTTGGACATTTTAACGTATTTCTTCTGTTTTCAAAATCTTTTTTCATCAGAGAGAAAATCAAACTTTTGAAAGATTGTGTTGCAACCTGCGGTCTTCGCCCGTACTGCAATCGTGCCCGAAATGGTTGGCACCCTTAAAATTTTGTCGCTCTGTTCGGGAGAACAGTTCCAACAACCCTTCAGAAGTTGTAGTTACCCATACCTTACGTATTACATTTTCTTCAGAGATCTAATTGTTATTGTTTCTAGTTTACAACAATCAACATTTGAATAAAAGGTTAAAAATATTTGTTAAAAGGTTAAATTAAACATAGAAATAACTTATTTATTTCATTGTTAACTACAATAGAATTACTGTTTTCTTAAGTTATCCACATAGTCACTTCCGGTGAATCAAAATACTCCTGTGATCTTTCCCGGGACCCAAAACGCACAAATGCAAAATTTAGTGGAAATCGACGCACGGACGACGAAAAATACATACACACACTCGCGCGCGCATACACACATATATGAGGTAAATTTAAGACAAATGAAGGAGAGAAAAAAGGATTACGCATTAGATCACACATTTTCACATGTACACATAAAAAAGTCACTATATTTCGTGTATTCACACGTTTTCAAGTAGAGAGGAAGACAGCGAAGTTCACGTGTTCACAACGTACAAATTTGAAGAGACAGTGGCGACACGTAGCGGACAAAGTATCAAAACTGGAGAACAGCTGTCTGCTGTAGCGCGTAAATATTCGGAACTTGAAATAATAATAACTGTATAGCGTGCTTACACGGTGGGATCGTGGATAAAAATGTGTTGAAAATGCAGAGGAAAAGGGGAGTTTAGAGTTATTGAAGGTTAAGGCCCGGTTTTATTTTCGCGCTCAAGCCATGCATAAAGGCATTCTCCCACAAACGGCGTGTTGAGGTTTTGGTCGTAGGGGGTAAAATGTGGATTATGGCAACCAGGAAAGAGATCAAAATTGGTATTGTGGGATTCGGTGTGCAAGGAAACTGGGGAATCCGGTTCGTTGATAGTACAGAAGTGACGATGGTTATTAATTCGAATGTTAAGTGCACAACTTGTTTCCCCCACATAAAAGGCATCACAGAATAAGCAGGTTAGGATGTATATAACATTAGGGGTGTGGCATGTACCCTTGGGATTGAGGGTGCACCGACCTTTAGCAGTATTGATAGTGATTGTGGGAGAAGTGATGAAAATGGAGCAGCCCTTACATCTGGATCTTTGGCATGTCTGTGCGCCGGTTTGGTGTGGTGGCAAGGAGGGATTCGTACGGACCAAGATGTTTCTACGATTAGATGGATGTTGAAAAACTAATTTAGGTTTGGTGGGGAATATTGATCTTGTGTCTGGGTCAGATTGGAGAATCTGAAAATTAAAGTGTAGGATTTGTTTGACCTTGGTTAGTTTAGGATGAAACTGGGTGATTAGAGCCGGTGGGTTGGATTTTTGAGTGGGTTGAGTGTGTGAGGATGCACGGCGGATTTGTTTGGTTACAAGGTTAGAAGTGTAGCATCGGTTGACTACAGCCTCCTGGAGGCGTTGGTTTTAAGTTTCAGCAGCAGAGGTGGTGGAATTCAGGCGTTGTCCTCTGAGGGCAAGGGAGAAATCAATCGCTTCCTTGGTGATGCAAAGACGGGAACTTGAGTAGTGTAAGTACTGCACTACTTAACGGTTTTTATGTGAATGGAAGTATTGAGGATGTTGTTTTCAAAGGTGATGTTCACGTCAAGAAATGTGACTATTTTGTCGGAAATGGGCCAAGTGAACTGGACAACACGGAATTGGTTCAGTTGTTCTAGGTATGTCTTGAGACTGGTTTCACCATGAGTCCATAGCATCATTATATCGTTCAAGAATCTTACCCAGAGTAGAGGTGTCAAACGTTGAGTTTGCAGGAAATCATCCCATAAACATATTAGCATAAGAAGGTGCCATTCTCGTACCCATGGCTGTGCCTCGGATCTGAAGGTAGTTTGTCGTCAAAGGTGAAGTTGTTACATGTAAGAATTTAAGTTGGCCAGGTTAAGAGGAAAGCTCCGGTTGAGTTATGAGATTTGGGTCTCTGGTTAAGGCAGAATTCCATAGCTGCTAGGCTATGGGCATGAGGAATGTTGGTGTATAAGGAAGTAACATCTATGGTTCAAAGCAGTATGTCAGAGGGAAGAGATGGTAATTTACGGATGATTTTAATAAGTTGTAGGTGTCGCGTGTGTAGGCAGGCAGCGCTTGAACAAGTGGTTGAAGAAAGGAGTCAACGAGAGCTGAAATGCGTTCAGTAGGGGAATTATAGCTGGCTACAATGGGTCTGCCTGGGTTACCTGGTTTGTGGATCTTCGGTAATAGGTAGAAGGTTGGGGTACGTGGACTGTCCAGGATTAGGAACTTTATGGACATTTCAGATATGTCCTCACGAGGACTATTAGCAGTAATTAAATCGTAAATTTTCTGTTTGTAGGTGTAGGTATCGGATAGTTGGCGGTAAGCTTCCTGCAGGTAGTCAGCCTTGGCTAAGACTACTGTAGTGGACCCCTTGTCTGCTGGGAGGACCATTATGTCATGGTTCTCACGTAGCGCTACAAGGTTTTGCGTTGGTTATGGGTTAGGTTAGGTTTGTTGGTCATCTGATGTGAGAACTCATTATTGGTGCTGGTAGAGATAATGGAGGGGATGTAATGTTCTAGGGGATGGTTGCTAGGAAGTGTTGGTGGGTCCATGTTTGAGGGAAGGAGGAAGCGTTCAAGCCTAGTATGGAGCTTATTGGAAGGTGTGTCTGGAATAGGTGGATTTTTGGCCCAAAAAAGGCGCCACCTTAGTCCGCAGGCAAAGGAAAGGATATCTTTTAACAACAGGAAGTGGTTGTACGGCTTGGAAGGGAAAAAAGTAAGTCCTTTAGAGAGAATTTCAGTTGCAGATTGAGTAAGGTTGTGGCTGGATAGGTTTACGATGGAGGCAGCATTGGAATTTCCTGGGCGGACCGGTATTTTGAGGGCTAGGTAGTGAGTGTAGATTGTTTATTATTACCAAGTGGTTGATTTATGGGAGTAGGTAATGGTAATTGTGGTTCTGCAAGTGAGGGAACTTGCTGCTTTTTGTGTGAGAGAAGAGGAGCACATCCGATTTAAAAAGCACGGCGACAGAGGAGGGATAACTTATTCAGGTGTTTCTAGTTCATTGAGGAGTGTAGATATTTTTTATTTAAGGACCCTCCTGCCACCCCTACTTTTTGCTCTCTTAGCACAGCTTTGTTTCGAGCGCCTGAGGGGCGCAACGAATCTAAAAGGGATTCTCCACAAAGCTGGGGTAGGCCATCCCCCAAGTGGTCTCCCTGTCTCGACATCTTCTCGGCGTCGAGGCACAGAGTCCGTAGGACCTGAAATTGCATAGATTTAAACTGGTATTAAAAAAAAAAAAGATAAAAAAAAGAGAAGAGTATAGGAGGACTGAGGGGGGATATTTCTGTAGCCCAGTTCCCGATGGATAAACCTGGGCCCTATTTCCGCGCGTTGGGGGAAAGTTAATATTTAGTTTTTCTACTAGCAATGCATACATTATTTTACATATACAAGTGACTTGAGCTATACAATCCTCAGTTATTTATTCATTTATATCTGTTTGTGACATTATTATTTGAATTTTTATTATTGTATTCCTCTTCTCTCTTCCAGACTCACCGCGTCCATCACCTCACATCACACGCATTTTCTCACTTTCACTCGCGCACTCGCTGCATTATATTTCTTCCGCAGTTTTTAAGTTCTTGCCATCCACAGTTGGAGCGCTGTCCTGACTACAAGTCGGCAGCAACTCTGGGAGCAATGAAAAGGTTTTATTTTCGATCATACGTACGGCATTATGAGCGCCCTGTTATTATTAGTTTTAGGTATTTATGTCTTCTAGGGAATTGGTACTCGATTGCCACGATCGTGGAGCAGATCTAAAATCCACAAAGTTTGCATGACATCGTTCAACCATTACTCTAGACTGAAATATCGCTCTTACACTCACACTCGCCATGCATACATAATACCCGATTCATCACCAACGAATACACAATCGAACGAGCGAGCGAACGAATGAGCGGACGAACATATGGTTACACGAACACAAGGAATATAGTCTATATACGTTTGCTTGAGTTCGTTGGTCAGTAGTGTAATTCGTAGAATTATTTATTATTTCGGTTTTATTGCCTATTAATATATCTCATTTTATATATATGCGAAATCTTTGCCGCGAGTAGATCCAGAGAGTTCCTCGTTTCCTCATTTTCCATTATGTTTTGTACTGTTGTGTCTTGTAATTCCAGTCTAAAATCAACGATTTGTTGTATAATTGTTCCTTCCTTATTTGCTTGGTTTTCCGGGCACTCGAGGATCACATGTTCCGGGGTCGACTCATGGCCGCACACGCACATCGGGGAGTCAACTCGTTCGAATTCATATAATTTGATTCGGTACCACTGAAAAAATGTACAGCGCCTCTGCTCGGGTTCCATCCTCTCCATTGCAGTCGGTTGTGTATATTTTCTATTATTCCATATAATCTTCTAAATTTCTACTTTTTTGCCATTTAGATATAATAATCTCTTCTATTTCCTCCTTATTGTTTGCCTCCTTATCCTTATTCTGGTTCATTGAGGAGTGTAGATATTTATTTTTATTTTTGGGACCCTCCTAGCCACCCCTACCTCTTTGTCTTCTTGACACTACTTTGTTTCGAGTACCTGAGGGGTACAACGAATCGAAAACGGATTCTCCACAAAGTTGGGTAGGCCATCCCCCGTTTCGTCTCCCCGCCTCGATCCCTGCTCGGCATCGAGGCACGGAGTCGATAGGACCTGTTTACTCAAAGTTAATGTTGTTGGGAGGGCTATAGGGGATATTTCTAATAGCCCAGTTCCCGGCGGACAATCCTGGGCCCTCGATTGGGGGGAATTAAGTTTATTTCATTTTTTCTTTTCATATACATTGTTTACATTAAAGAGACTTGAGTCAAGTATTATAATTTACAGCTAAGCTTATTCTTTTCTTGTTTATCTATGTATTTAGTATTATTATTATTATTTCATTAATTAATTAATTAGATTCTATAAATATACTTATTTACTTGTAGCTTTTCTTTTATTTAAATTTCCATTCAATCATTTCCATTATTATTATGTCCATTACTTATTCTTTATTAATTGTTCATTCTTACTTTGTTTATCTATCTATACCTATAGAGTTATTATTACTTGCACAAAATCCTCCAATGTATGTCTATTCCTAATACTACGATATGATACTCTCTATTCCCAACATTACTGACTATCCCTAAAAATCCCAGCCTAATAGCTATCATCCCCTCCAATAACATTATTATTTCCTGGTAGTCTACTAATTTTTATTTATAGGACACATGGACATCATATACAATTACAACACATTCATACATCTTCAGGCGATGGTGTTGATTGGTAGAGTTGATTCAGGCCCCTGGGCAGCGGGATCTCTCCTCCAGATCTGTCAATCGGGGCTGATTCCAGGAGCTCCTCCTCTTCTCCTGTCCATATCGTTGCACCAAACAGCACTTAGCACTATTCCACACACTATTTCACTAATTTTCTTCACACACACTTTCACTTAAAACGCTATTTTCTGTTTCTCTGCATACAGAGCTTTAGTGCTGTCCTGACTGTCAGTCGGCAGCAGCTCGGGGGCTTTTAATATTATTTTAGATAACGGGCCTGGGTCCAAACGGTGCAAATTCCATTATGCCAATCACGGGAGGTCAACAAGAGGATTTTTGTGAGAGACTGGATGTTGGCCAACAGGTTACTTGCACGCTGCAAGTGTAGGGAATACATATTGAGGGTTATTTCAACCGCAAAAGATCTGTAAAGCGGTGTGAGAAACGGGTGGTGCACTGGTGTTATAGCAGAGAGCTGGATTTTGGCAGTCAGTCATTTACAGGGTTCCCACTCAAACTAAATAATCAAATTCACGGTTTTTTTCACGGTCCAAATTTTTTAAATTTCACGGTCGGAACGTTCATAAAAATAATCGTTACTGATCACACGACAACAATAAAGATCGCCTGATGCGGGAGCGAAGCATGGCTGGACCTAAAAGCACAGCGCGGCTGTCGGTATGTAGCAGCGGAATAATTAAACTTGCTCTCCTTTAACCTTATGATGTCAGAACTGTACATACAAGAAATGTTTTATTAAATAAAAATAAATTGCCTTGCTAAGATTTCTTTGTTTTTAAGTAAGAAATGAGGGAAAACTACTACAAAAAAATATTTTAGTAGTAGTTACCATATCCTGTCAAGATGATGTTACAAGGTATCAAATAACATTAAAATTAAGCCATTAAAAACGCTATTTCAAATAATAATTATAGGATGAGTACTGTAAAAAAAGAAAGAAGAAAAAAATACTTACAAATTGTTGAACTGTGGCACTTCTGTAAAACTTTTTTTTTTCTTCTTAAATGTAGCCTAATACAGTAATATGTATTATTGAGCTTGTCTTATCTTTTTAAGATGATAAAATTACACCAAATGACGATATGTGTGAACTTTCAGATGTTTACTTTTCTTTCAGATGTCTGTATTCTGTTCACAACACTTCCTAGCCAAAAGCAGTTTGACTGTTCACAACACTTCGTAGCACAAAAGCAGTTTATTTGTTCACAACACTTCGTAGCACAAAAGCAGTTTGTCTGTTCACAACACTTCGTAGCACGAAAGCAGTTTATTTGTTCACAACACTTCGTAGCACAAAAGCAGTTTGTTTAGGAAAAAAATAAATAAATGTACAGAAACTACATACA